>WOVY01005482.1:0-85463 GCA_013436015.1 Rhipicephalus annulatus
CCAGATGTGTGAGTGCGCATAACATTGTAGTTCTGTTTACTGTGTAATGCACCCTCGTCCTCATAACGCTGTGCTGATTTTAAAGGGCATATCCAGCTTCTCGTTCGTGCTTTGCATCGATTCCCACTGTACGTGGGGTCTGCCAATTTTATTTTTTTTGCTAGGTTGAACCAGTACATACATTTGGCCTGCGTACATTGTGCGCGCTGACAAAGATTAGCTGACATGTAGCAAAGAGTCCAGTACAATACTGAAGCTGAAACCAGGCACGTCACTGAAAAAAAAATTGCCCGCAGCTTCCCTCGGGGGAACACTGAGGAGGATGCGGAAATTGGTTAACGGGTGTTAAATTGCGACTTACTTGGGTCGATGGCTAAATTGGTTAACGTGGTTGTGAAATGGGGGTGTTAAATGAGTGAACCCGTACGGCACGTATGCGAAAGGGCTGGTGTTTTATTTATTGCGACGAACTTTGAGGACGATGGCTTAGGGACGTCGATCATTCTGTTTGTGGATTCGTTGGCATTCATTTCACGGCGACTTCGGACGTCGACGCGCCGTACAAACCAACGGACGAGCGGCAACTGAGCGAGCGAGCGCCGACCTTGAGTATATATACAGCGCGACGGCGCATGCGCTGTCAGCTGTCGAATGTTCTCGAAGGAGAAGCGCGCGCGGCACAGATGGTGGGCGATGGCGCGACGGCGCATGCGCGCGCGTCAGCTGTCGAATGTTCGAGAAGCGGTGCGGACGGCGCACTACAAGGCGCGAGTATAAGATGCTTCCGCATCTAAACATTGGTGCTTTGTTTGTTTGCATACTGTGTAAAGGATCTTGCGTATCGGGCTGCTCTTTGCAGATGCTCGGCTTCGTTGAAGCGGTTGGTAAATATTGGCAACAAAGTTGCATTGGCGGCCATGAAAACTTTATCTGTTTCTCTCTGTGTGTGTGTGTGTGTGTGTGCGTGTGTGTGTGTGTGTTTGTGTGTGTGTGTGTGTGTGTGTGTGTGTGTGTGTGTGCGTGTGCGTGTGCGTGTGTGTGTGTGTGTGTGTGTGTGTGTGTGTGTGTGTGTGTCCTAGCCCAATGCTTCTCCCCCATTTCTCTCAATCACGTCTCAAATTTTATCTTGCTGCTAGCTTCAGTGACCTTAATTGATGTTCATCCCATATCACCTTGTACTACCTGATTTGGTGTGTTCCCGTGAGCTCCTAAAGCAAGCCTACCTATTCCGAGTTGCTAATTTCTAATATTGCATGAACTTCTGATCTCATGCACAAGACCGCATTGATGAACGTCAGACCAGGAACCATGACCCAATTCCATATTCCTCTCACATCATACCTATTGTAATTCCACAGTGCCCTGGTTTTCATCACTGCTGCAATCCTGCTGCCTTTAGTCGTTACGAATATTTTGTGTTGCTTTAGGTACTCAGTCCCATTGCTTATTATACACCCAGATATTTATATTTATCTGTTATCTCTAGCGTGCCCTCCTGTATCCTAAGCTCGCTACCTTCATTATCATTATATATACATACTATAAATACATATGTACAACGCTCCTTAGGGACCAGCAACCTGGTTCCAAAACCCGAACCGAAACCCCGAAACCATAGTCGGCACCCTAGGCACTCCGACGCTCTGGTTAGTGCACCGAAGGAGCAAGCAGTTGTCGAAGACAGGGCCGACCAAGTCTTCTTGGAACCAGGAACCAAAGCCAAGCATTCGGGCCTAAGTTCAACATTGCACATTGTGGCTGCAGTAGCTTCCGCTGGCTCCGTGCACCGTCGAAGCTTGAGGTCAAGCGAAGCAGGCCGCTCCGACTCTTGATCTCTGTCAGGCACTCGGGGCAAAACACGACCATGACGCTGGCGAACTGCATCAACCCCGTCCCTCGCCGAACGAAAACTACCTTGCCAACTGCCGTGGCACTCCTCAGGTCGACCGGTTGACCTCCCATTGGTGCTTACTGAATTGCTGCGTCAACAAGTGATTGGCCCTTCAAACCTTATTGGGAACTGCTGAATGCGCCACGTTGCTCTTATAATATGTTGTTGACGATGCGCTTTCATGCCTATGTTCATTGTCGTCGTCTTCGCTGAGTTTCTGTTTGCAAGTGCACTGCCTGTCTTCATAGTTTCGGTGTCGCGCACTTTTCGAAAGCACTCACATAATGCGCGCACTGCACTCATGACGATGGCCGTGAGTAGGGTGCACAACGCAAGTGTGCTCGTAGCAGTTACCCAAACGGTGTTTGAAGAAAAAGACTCTGAAAAAGGCCAGTCTTCCAACTTTCGCTGCGTATTTGCTGCGCGTTTGACGTTGGTGTGGCGGTTACATTTTTTTTATTTTTGGTGTTTATACGAGCGAGATGAGTTCAAGTGAAGTGGTCTTTTTTTTTAAGTTGTATAGTTGTGTTCAGATCGTTGGCTTATCAGGGTGTTCCACTGTATACACTGACGTTTAAAGAGCAATTTATTGTCTGACGTAACATCAGCCTTTAAGCTAGGATACCGACGTCAATATTATCAAAATAAGTCCCGCAAGGCAGATAAGAGGTTACCGTGGTGAGCTGCTGAGCCGATGATCCTTGGTTTGATCCAGGCAGCGGCGGGCGCATTTCGTTAGAGGTGGAATGGAGGAGGCGCGTGTATTGTGCGATGTTTTGGCACATTAAACAACGCCAGATGCTCCAAATTTTGAGAGCTGTCCACTATACGGACATCCTCATAATGACGTCGTGGTTTACGAGAATAGAGACCTCAGATATTATTACCGAAGAGAAACTCCCTTTTAGCAGTGATTCATGAGGCAAGCAAATATTACAAGCCTTTTACATCAATTGAAATTGCACACATACGCTGATTAGGACGGGGTCAGATGAAACCATGAGCTTAGCCGGAATCAGTCACGACAAACAGGTCATGCATGCCTTAAAGGCAGCCTACTTTTTAAAAACAGTGTAACTTTTCTTGCCGCATGCCATTTTTCGAAACAATAAGACAAAGTGGTTTTTTTGATGTTTATGTAGTTTCGCAATGAATATTACCACAAGAAAATCGTTCTTGCTACTTTCTAAGCCACTAGCGAGTTTAGTGAGGTTTACCTTTTCACACAAATGTCTCGCCGCAGATTTGACTTCAAAAATAACAACAATGTTACGCTTGCTTTAGAATTGAAAAGCTTCAAAGAAAGAACGGCAAACCCTCCTTCTTTGTCAGTGGGCAGCACGGCGAGGGCGTTAACCGTGAGGGAGCCCTCCACTTTTCCAGCGGCAACCTGAAAGAGTGTTGCTTTCAACCGAGAAGCACGTCAGCACCCGCTTGAAGGCATCAGTCGTGTTCTGAGTCAATTGCCTTCTCAAATGTTTGACGGACCAGAGAGAGCTTTTCAGGTGCGGAAGCCTTGGCTCAGTCGCAAACTTCGGTCCAAGCGAGAGAGTCTCACTCATGTCTGGTGGCTACTGTAACAGTTCTAGCTTGGGAACGTTGCTTTCGCCTTTTTTCATCCTGTCTTTGTCTTGATTTGGCGTCACTCCTTAAACGAGCTAAATCAAAGACCAAGACTTATATAACTGTTTTTTTTCTGGCGAATGATGCGCTGAAGTTTTTGAAGCTGTCTTTTTCCCGCAGCATCTTCCCTATTGTCTAGAACTTCGCATCTGCCTTCCAACTTAGTCCTCGGGGTTTTGCACACTCTTGGGCCATCTTCGACGGATAGGGAAAATCCGCGAAGGATCAGTCTAACTTCTTGAGGAATGCAGAACGTCAGTCTTCTCTCACGGCAAGTGGTGAGGGCCATCATCGCATTCCTCGCACAGCGTTTATGAGGCGAACACGTTCCCGTTATATCTGAAAATAGCCGACAAGAGTATAAAGTTGCACGTGTTGGTAATGCATAACTGATCAAGTTGGGCAAAACATTTTTGACACAAGACAAGAGAAACCTTGTTGGAGGTAAACGCTCGTCTTATTCCCTTCTATTGTTCCATGTTGAAAACCCATTTGGCTACGTGATCAGTTAGACAGTTTACATATCCCCTGGAACCACAAAAACACACATTGTTAATTTTACGTGGCAGTGTTAAAAAAAAGCTTACATCGGCAACGTCTACCCAACGAATGAAAAAAAAATGTGAGTGTCCCAGCAGGAATCGAACACCAACATTCTGCGGTGCAATCAACTATTCTACGCCAGAGCCACATCAGATTTTTTAAACATTGTATTTTAAAACATGCGTATTAAAATAGTACACAAATTGCACAGAGTTGCACCATTGCAGTCCTATGGCGACAATAAGCGTACAATCAGGCACTGCTTAAAAAAGCAATCTCAAGGCTGTAATCTAACAGTGTACGGAGAATTCGTTATTATGTGCTGCACAAAAAAAAATGTGGCGCGGCTAAGCACTTGACCAAGATTGGGTAAAAGTCCGCTCTAAAATCAAGTACTTCATACACAGGTGAGGACGCATTCGGAATATATGTATGTGTGAAGAGGTGATCGGCTCTGCGTTGTGGTCCTGCATACTCGTATTCCACCGGCTTTGTATACCGATAAGAGAAAATATGCCACAATTTCTACAGAAAAAAATGTATACAATTCCATTCACTATTCGTTATCTTATGCCAACATCTCTTGATGAAGTGCCATACGAAATGTTTTTCCCAGAACCACGTCAGGTCCCCGATCTGCTTTTCAAATAAAGTCTAATGGTTGTGGAATGTCTATTTTGGTTGCCGTGCTGGCTCTACAATTTTAAAAACATTAGACGTGTACTCCTATGATGCAGCTGTCACGTCGTGTTCACGTCGATTCTAATCAGGTGCCATTCACTGAAGCTACCTTATGTAGCAGTGTCCAGGGCTAACATCCTCGTGAGCACAAGCACTACATAACAGCTTACTGCTTGTGTGCTGCAGGAAGAAAAAAAATCAGCAGCCAAACGCTTTCCCTCTTTTTTATTTCGAATAATGCCGGCCGATAGGGTCACAGGTGGTAACCGGTGCAACCATTTAGCATCTTGCATTGCCCCTGAAATGTTCCTGTACAATGCCTGATCCCGAAAAACTCTTGATTGGCGCACGCTCAAGCGACACATGAAAAAAAAAACACTAAGCATAAGACACGATGATACCGTCGGTCACGAGCACCACCTCGTGCAGCCTGTTTGATACTCGAGGCAGGCTTACTTTGCTGGAACCACAAACCACTCCTCGTCGAGCATCTAATGAAGGAGTCAATGACGATACCCTCGCTGCTGTTGACATCGTTAAGCAACTTTGAACAAGTGGTTATATAACACATATGCGAAATCAACTTTTTTGCCATCAATATATAGCGCGAAAGAAATATTTGCATGCCCGGCCCCCACTTTAGATCAAGAACGTACCCCTTCCCCACAAAGAAAAAGAATATCTGCACACAACAATGACACTAGATTGCCAAAATTTTGGAAGCCATCCACTACAGCGTCTCTCATATTCAAGTCGCGTTTCGGGACGTAAAAGCCAGGGATTATTAGAGGAAAAGCCAGCCCGTCTTGCAGAAATTTTGGTGTCGGCGTGGTAGTCATACGTTCTGATCGAAAAATCATCATCTTGTCAGTGACAAAAAATCTAGAACGATGCAAATAGAATAATTATAAAACATTTCGGTACAAGTGGGAGTCGAACCTAGGCCGTCTGCGTGGTAAGTAGGTGTGTTACTACATTCAGAGAATTGAGATTTGTTGAAACTGGATTTGATAAGAAAAAGCTATATGGTTCTGGTTTAAAGGAAAGAGTCTCCTTAACGCCTAATATATTGTGCGACAAAAGCGTATAATCACCCAGATGACGAAAGAGGTGAAGAAGCGATTGGGTGTTCCAAAGGCGCGATAATTGGAAAGCGCTGAGACATATTTATTTATCAACAGGAACAGAACCATCAAATGAGTAAAAAGCGGCGCATGTTCGCTTGTTGCCGTATACGAACGCGTTGTGGACCCCTCGCTTCTTCGCAAAGCCATAGTTATTTCCTAGTTGGCTCTTAGCAGCTGTGCTTGGAAAAGGCTATAAATGATACTTTGAAGCGACAAAATTTACGCCCACAGTCGTTAGTTTCCTCACGGCATGGCTGAGACATCAGCCAAGAACCGAAGCAGGCTGCCCATTCAAAAGGTGATGTGCAGAAGGCAAAGTAAGGCTATTACGATTTACTCTTTAATGCAAAGCTCAAGCGACCTCCAATTTTTACGTATTTTATAAACTCAAGCTAGAAATAGGTGATATATATTTTGGGCCCTAGCCCTTGTACTTATATTTATAGTGGGTGGTGTGGTATGTGAGAGGTTCGTCAAAATTAGTTATTGCTGTAACAATTTTACATGTATTTATAGTTTAAAGCTATCTACTTTAGAAAACAGAAGCCCCATCCAATTTGTGACTGCCCCCCTGTCATGGGATGCGCCGTGTAACTGAGTAACTGAGGATAAACCAACAACTGAGCACAGAAGAGTTCAGGTAGATGTGCAAGTGCTGCAGTCTAATGTTTATAAATAAATAAATTTTCCAATTGATATCGCCACAGATACTATAAAATAAAAATGTGAAAATATCTATATTCACTAGTTTCTCGGTCCCGCTTAAACCATCCCATTGGGTGCGTGCCAATATTACTTGCGTCAAAGTTATGAAAAAAAAGATGTACCACGCTTATTGCTACAGTTCCGAGTAGCTGCACTAATGAGAATGATTAAAATGTCCTATTTGGCAAATATATGAGTATTGTATTTCAGGGCAGGGTGTCCGTTCTCGGGATCCATTCCTGGCCACGGCAGAGCCTTTATTCATGGAGTCGAAAAACTACAGGCTCATGTGCTTACATTATGCGCGCGTTAATGAACCAGTGGTGGTCGAAACTTCCGAAGCTCTCCGCTACAGCGTCCATGAATCCGTGGGCTTGGAAAGTTAAACCCAGCAATGATTAGTGTAGTGACGTTTCCGTGCCTACACAATACACACTATGGTTTCGTTAGGCCAGCCACGTGACTGAGCAAATTGACTAGGATTGGGCGACTACTGTTGTTCAGCTACCTCACGCATATCACATCAAAAAAGTGCAAAAAATAAAAAACAAGTGTTTCCTTAACTATAAAAAGTTGATTTGCCACCGAAAAACACTTCATCAAGGACAGTTAAAAAGATTCATATATCAAGATTATCTAACATATTAATACAAATCAATAAACAAAGTAGTGCCCCTGGTTAACGGCACACTGGCGAGACGACTTGCGAAGCCCCTCGAGAGGACGCCCGGCGAGCTGCAGGAGGAAATCGAAAATAACTCTGGGACCCTGCCCGGCGACGGAGGTGACCCGAAAGTTCTTTCGCCGGTCTTCATCTGCCGCCTTACGGCTGCTTCGGGTCCCACGCGCTCGTCTGCGAGGCAGAAGAATGTTCGGCAAGGGGCGGCCAGAAATATGTCCAACCTCTTCCACGAGTTTCTGCATATATAATGTCAGGAAGGCATATGTTTATTAGTGACCTAGCAACACCACTACAAGGGTAACGCGATTGAAATGAACACTGAGCGAACGAGCACACGTGCGAATGTGTGCACTGTGAGACAGTGCGCGAATGTGAAGAAATCTTGAACATTATTGGAGGATTGCTTCCTCCAGGCTCAGCGCTTTCATAAATTGGGATTCTTGTGTTACTTTTGATTGACTCCCGTTTATATAAGTAGTAATGTCCGTGGTTAATGTGCCGTAGCAATGATATCATTACGAGGCGCGCCGTTCTGGAAAGTTCCTGATGTATATCATCTGCCACTCTGACATTAAGAGTTCAAAACTTTCTATTATTTTGCCAGGATAAAAATGGGAACACCCCGACCAGCACTGAACCCGTGACCTTCGGGTAATCAATCTCACACTGTTAACCCTGCCCCACCATGCCGGGCGTAATTCCCGTTAATTAAACGAAGGCTCACATGCCCCCAATTGTTTCTTGCGTGAGGCATTAACATCGCATTGCTCCTCCCATGTTTCTCTGCAGCGGTGGTCGGCGACACGGTTCGCAGGGGGATGACCACCACGGCGCAGGTGGCGTAGTTTCGGCTTTCTACACCTTGTGGTGCCAGTGGACGTGGGTGGGCCTCCGGCTGAGACATCAGTCGAATTGCCCATCTTGTTCCCGCTGCATCACTCTACTTTGTCTTGAAGTATTCCCGCGACAAAGAGGCGGAGTCTTGGAAGGAACATAATCGCTGCTGTGAACTGTTCCGGTTGCAGCGTGTCATCGTTGTGAAAGGCAGGGCTGGGGTGGTCGAAATCAGCTCCCCAGGCACCTTCGAAACCGCGTAGCGTGGCCTCGTGCCTTCGCCGTCTTCGTCGTCTTTTCTTCGCGCAGCCTTAGCCATCACCCAGACAATGCCTAGATTTAGATATATTTATTGCACTCACCTTCACCTAATATAGTACCCAATTATATTGTTAGCGATGTGATGGGTTTATTTACACTGAAAAGTATCAGCGCTCTACCGTCACTGCCGAATCACTATCGCTCGAGAGCGTCTGATCTCTTCATTTTCTTCGCTCTTTCAGTCCACGTTCCATTTCCGTCCCAGCCAGACGAAGCTCCCCGAGCGAGTAGAAGCGATCGGTTGTTGTAGGGCTTCAATCGGGCAATGTTTCCGATTTGCGTCTTGCGCGAACGCCGGTTCTGAGCTGTCACTTTCGCAACAGCGTAAGTGATGTCACTTAAGCACTGAGTAATGACGAGCGGTCCTGAGTACTTAAAAACAAACTTCTGTCAAAATCCCTTCTTTCGAACGGGAGTCCATAGCCAAACCAATTCACCTGTAGCGAAAGTCACGGGTGGGTGTTTTGCATCGTAACGGTCTTTCGCGCGAGCCTGGGCGGAAAGAGTTCGGAGCCGAGCAAGTCAACGAGCTTTTCAGCGCGACACAAAGTCTGCGTGACACTAGCGTTTTCGTTTGTCGAAAAAGGAAGTATGGTCCCACGGAAACTTTGGGTAAGACGAGCATAGAGAACAAAGGAAGGCGTATAACCTGTGACTTCGTGTTTCGCGGTATTAAATGCGTATGTAACAAAAGGTAATACGGCATCCCAGTTCTTGTGATCTGCTGCGACGTACATTGAAAGCATGTTGATGATGGTACGATTGGTGCGCTCAGTGAGGCCGTTGGTCTGAAGATCGTATGGAGTGGAATGGCGGTAGTGACACCCACAAAGCCGTAGGAACTCTTCGACAACCTCAGCGGTAAACTGCCGGCCGCGATCGCTTATCACCACACGAAGGGCCCCGTGACAAAGTATGATCGAATGCAGAAGAAACCATCACACATCAGAAGATGTGGCTGAAGCAACAGCCATCGTTTCAGTATACCGCATCAGGTAATCTACGCACACAATAATGCAGCGGCGGTCGGTGGTAGACTTGGGGAAAGCGCCGTGTAAATCTATGCCGACATTTTCGAATGCTGATGTCGGTGGCTTAACCAGCTGCAGTGGGCCGGCCAGTGGTGTGGTAGGTTGTTTGTGGCGTTGGCAGACATCACAACTTGCGACATAGTGCTTGGTGGTCTTCCAGAGTCGAGGCCAGTAAAAACGTTGTCGGATACGGTGAAGCGTTTGGACAAATCCAAGGTGCCCAGACGTGATGTCATCGTGCATGGCTTGGAATACCACGAGACGCAGGCATTCTGGCGCGACGAAGAGTAGTGTGGAGCCATGGCTGGAGTAATTCTTGCGAGGTAGTAGGGCGTCATGAATCGCGAATGGCGTGGCGCGTTCTGAGCTACGAGCCACATCAATCATTGGTTTCAGCGAAGGGTCACGCTGTTGCTCGTGACGGAAGACGTCCAAATTTGGCAAGTTGAATGAGATTGCGGCCAGATAGTTGTCGAAATCATCATCATCAGCATCCACAGTCGGAGATGGAAGACGAGATAAGCAGTCGGCATCTGCGTGACATCGACCGCTCTTGTAGGTCACAGAAAAGTTATATTCTTGAAGCCGTAAGGCCCAACGAGCACCAACCAGTTGGGTCGCGTAGTCCGACGAGCCAAAAAAGAGAATGATGATCTGTGACAATCTTGAACTGCCGGCCGTACAAATAAGGTCTGAACTTTTGGTCGGTGAAAAGAACTGCAAGACATTCCAGTTCGATGACCGTATAATTCCTCTCCACCTTAGTAAAGTACGACTTGCATATTCCACGACGTGCTGGCGGCTGTCGTGAACTAGCACGGCACCAACACCGATACCACTAGCATCTGTATGCAGTTCCGTGAGTGCCTCCTTGTCGAAATGGCGCAAGAGGGGCCCGGAAGGAAGCAAATACTTCAGCTCCTCGAAAGCAGCCTCACACTCAACGGTCCATCGGAATGGGGCGTTTTTGCGGAGCAACTCTGTCAGAGGATGAGCAAGCTGGGCGAAGTCTTTGATAAACCGACGAAAATAAGAACACAGGCCCTCGAAGCTACGGAGATCCTTCACAGACGTTGGTAGCTTGAAGTTTCGGACAGCGCTGATTTTTTGCGAGTCTGGCCGTATACCGTCCCTTTCGACTAGATATCCAAGCACAAGGGTTTGACGCTGACCAAAATGACACTTACTTGCGTTTAAAGCGAGATTAGTTTGTTTGAAGCAATCTAGAACAACGCTAAGCCGATGGTTGTGCCCGTGGAATGTCTTGCGAAAATAATCACATCATCGAGATAACACATACATATCTCCCATTTGAGACCGCGAAGGATGGAGTCTATGAATCGCTCGAAGGTAGCTGGGGCATCGCATAAGCCAAACGGCATAACGTTGAATTCAAATAACCCATCAGGCGTGACAAAAGCAGTCTTCTTTTTGTCAGACGAATACATTAGTATTTACCAGTATCCAGACCTTAGGTCGACGGACGAAAAGTATGCGGCCGAGTGCAGACAATTAACAGCATCGTCGATGCGTGGTAGTGGATACACGACTTTCTTTGTGACGGCGTTGAGATGGTGGTAGCCTACACAAAATCACCAAGAGTTGTCTTTCTTTTTTACCAATATAACAGGAGCTGCCCAGGGACTGGTTGACTCTTGAATAACGCCTTTTTGCAGCACGGTCGTTGACCTTATCGGCGATCACTTGCCTCTGTGAAGGGGATACGCGATAGGGTTTCTGGCGTATCGGTGTAGCATCTGCCGTGTTGATGCGGTGGTGCATACGGGATTCGGGCAACATGGAACAACGCTTGTTTTGAGCGAAATCAGACTCCCGCGTAGCGTGTAAGCACCTCCTCGAGGACATCCTGCTCGGAAGAAGGACAACGATTTATTAATCATACGATTCATCTCGGCTGAGTAGTTTGGCGCAGTCTGACTGATGGCTGAAGACTCTGAGACTCTAAATAAAAACGAAATAGCAAACGCATTTAATTCCTACTTTCAGAGCGTTTTCTCAAGACCACAAAACTTGAGTATTATGACGGTGCCAGGTTCTTCAAGCCTAATAAATATATCCTTGGAAGGCGTGACAGAACTATTATTGCGGCTAGACGTAAAAAAATCGACCGGCCCTGACGGTATCCCAGCTGTTTTTCTAAAGAGGTATGCTGAAATTATAGCTAGATTCCTAGTAATAATATTTGATGTTTCGATCAAAACTAGTACAGTGCCCGACGATTGGCTGCTAGCACGTGTAATACCGGTATTTAAGAAAGGTAACAGATTATCAGTCAGCAATTATCCACCAATCTCCCTTACCTGTATTTGTTGCAAATTACTTGAACATATTATAGCGAAATATTCAAATACTTTTCTTGAACAAAATAATGTTATTCACAGCACGCAACATGGCTTCCGGCGGGGATTTTCTACCACCACACAATTATTAGCAACTGTTAACGAGTTCTCCAAAGTTCTGTACAAGTCTGGACAGGTTGATGTCATCTTTATGGACTTTTCCAAGCCCTTTGACAAGGTCCCGCATATCAAGCTAATAGATAAAATGAAGGATATTGGCATTACTCCGGAAATAATTAACTGGGTCATAGCATAATTAACGAACAGAAAACAGTATGTAGATATAAACGGTTTCACCTCTGGTTATTTGGGGGGTGTTATCTGGAGTCCCGCAAGGGTCAGTTCTTGGACCAATACTATTTATTATTTATATTAACGATTTAGTTCAATCCATCCGACCTGGCGTGTCTGTTAAGTTATTTGCAGATGATTGCCTAATTTTTAACACCATAAATTCTATCTCCGACCAGCGTGACTTGTGTGAGAACTTAAACTACATAAAAGAATGGTGTAAAAAGTGGGAAATGGTAAATAATTTTGAGAAAACTGCATATTTATGTCTGAGTAACAAAATCCGAAAACTGGAGTTTACTTATAATGTAGGTGGATACGCTATCAGGCAAGTAGAAGAATTCAAGTACTTGGGCGTAACGATTACATCAAAGCTAAGCTGGACAGCACATATTGATGGTATATATTCTGCTGCCAGGAGAAAATTAGGCTTCCTAAAATATAAATTGGGTCGTTCTTCTAGTTCACTAAAACTTAGAGCCTATAAAGTCATAGTTCGTCCCTCTCTTGAATATGCCAGCATTGTGTGGGACCCCCCACACAGCTGGTAATATACAGAAAATAGAAAAAATACAACGATTAGCTGCTCTATTTATATACAACCGGTATAGATGTCGCGTTTCGCCGTCAGCCCTGTTGCAGGATGCGAACCTCCAACTTTTGGCCGATCGAAGGAAAATTGCACGGCTTAACTTTTTCCGCCTTTTATACTTTTCCAGATCAGGATTGCATGCACCAGATTACATAACACAGGACACAACCAGGACTTCACGTCATAAACATAGTCGTAGCATTACACCTATATTTACACGCACTAACATTTACAAGTATTCATTTTTCCCGAGAACTGTCTCTGATTGGAATGCTCTGCCCCATGATTCCCCTATGCTCGACACGCCGAGATGAAACTATTCCCTTTTCTTGTCGCTTAAGTCTGCTTCTTTGCCTGTATTTGTCCCTTGTTTCTCACGAATTTTTAATGTACATGACTTTCGTTCTGCAGTGAATGTATACTGCAGCGGAAGTGAATGCATGTTGAAAACTTTTGAACTGTATTGCCCTCTCCTGCATGGACCATACTTGGTCCGCAGTATGTGATAAATAAATAGATAAAATAAGACCATTCTGACGTCAATTGTGGCCTGCTCCTCGAATATTCCCAGTTTCAATACAGCTGGTAGAACAACAGGCTCTGAGGCTGCGTTGAGCACCCACAAGCAAGCATGTCCGTCGATGGCTGTAAGGACGGACCGTGGGACCAGCACATTCTTCTTGATGGCGTTTGCATGATCAGGCTCCACAAGTCCAGTGCATGGTGCTGAGCGGACATGAGAAGAGCATACGGGTACAAACACTGCTGTCCGACCGGGGATCGTCACGTCTTCAGACAACTAAAGCGCATCGATGGGCAGAGTCGTAAAATTGTCAACTATTGCAGTGGGCAACGTACTTCGTAGAAGAATCTCTCCAGTTCCACAGTCATGCGTAGCGCTGCATTCATGAAGGAGGTCTATCCCTAAAATGATGTCATGAGCTACGCGAGCCAGTACAGTGAATTCAACTCGGAAATTTTGTCCCCAATCGTGAGCACAACTGAACAAATCCCAACAGAACATAACGCTTCGCCTCCACCTCCACGAAAAGTTTCTTTACGATTTCACGCGAACATAACTTTGGGACCCAAGAAACGATGTTTGAAACGAAGACTAATATCCGAAACAGCAGCACCAGTGTCTGCAAAAGCAAGAGTATCTACACCGTCTATAAACACACGCACTTTGTTCATCAACATCACAGCAGAAGGAGGAATTGGCAAAACTGACCGTCCCGCTTTCGCACCTCCATCAGTTGCACCAGTTAGTTTCCCAGCTGATGCGGGCAAGGTGACCGACGACGCGGAGACGACGACAGGCGGACCCGAGTTGGAGGCGGCGTCAGGCTTCGCTCGGAGGCGGGGGACTCGCTGCGAATTTCGTTAGGCCATTGTTGTCGGGGACGGTGGTCGGCCGGATGAAAGGTCGAGGTTTCGTGCATACGAGGCGTTTCGTACATACGAGCCGGATACGTCGAAAAACGTGGTGGTGCAGGTGGCCGTCTGAAAAAGAATTGCGAAATATGCGCTGGAAGACCGCATGTGTAGCAAACGGGGACTTGTCGGCTTACATTAGCAGGAGCAGTGGTGGCAGAAGTACGCGGAGACGGGTCGTGCTCCGCAGAAACATTTTGTGATGACGCATAGTAGTCTTCTCGTAGAGGCCTGGTTGACCACAGTCGGGGGTCCACAGCGGCACGTCGAGATGATGATATCCAGTGGTGGCCGTGACCCATCGGGGAAAACGGAATCTGCGGGGTAAAATCTGCAGTTTCTGTGCGTGGTCGGTTTTCGACTTGGCGCTCTCGCATCCAGTAGATAGGTGGTTCGGGGCAAGCGGTGAAGGAGCATTGGGGGTGAACGTCACCTGCTTAAAGTCGTACGAGCTCTTCTCGAACTACCCGACGTACGAGGAAGGGAATGTCTTCGCAGGTGGTGACGTCCATACTTGCCACAGTGGCAACATTGTCCAAGCGCCCGAACATGGGTAAAATTTTACGGGTCTTCAACGCCTCGAATACGCGACACTGCTGCCTGAAAATAGGAGTGTTCAAGTCTTCTTTCGTTATCAAAAAATTGTACACGTCCTCGCCGATGCCTTTTAACAAATGACCGACTTTGTCTTCGTCAGACATATTTGCGTTGACAATCTCGCAAAGCTTCAACATTTCTTCATTGTAGGGCTGTGCACGTTTCGCCAGGCAACACAACCCTTCGTGACAGCGTTTGCTTAGCTTTCTCTTTCATAGAACTCGTGTCCCCAAAGCAGGCCTTCAGTTTTTTAACAAATATATCCCAACTCGGGAGGACATGTTCATGGTTCTCATACCAAGGCAAGGCTGTCCCGGCAAGGAAGATTACTACGTTCACGAGCTTCGCCGGTGCGCCCCATTCGTAGTAGCGGCTCACTTTGTCGAAGTGTTTTAGCCAAGCGTCCACGTCCTCGTCAGTTTTACCTGAGAATATTCGTGGCTCAGGTGCCCAGTAGTCTGGTTGTCGAGGTCGACGGCCACCTTGTGCCGTGTCGGTGGCACTGGTGGATGCACCAGCGTAGTACGTAAATGGGATTGCTGTGTCGTCGTTCATGCAGATGTCCGGGGGTAGGTGTAGTGAACGAGTGACGTGCATCGCACTCACGGGTAGCGGTTGCATACTCTTTTTTTATTAGACCTTCCACAAATATATACAATTACAAGGACTCAGTGTTGCCAACCCAAACACAGAAACCGAAACTACAGGTGCTATATACAGGATACAACATTTTCCCTCCCTCATTTATTTTTTTGATTTTGGGAAGGTGTTAGTACGTTCGTATAGGTTAATCGCGCACAGTTTATATGTGGAACGAGAAATACACAACAAGAAATACACATCAATATATACCCACAAAATTATCTATACACATGCCAAAAATATTGAATACATTAGGTAACAGGTACACCAACTAAGGAATATTTACACATTGACACTTTATAACCATATCTGTCCGGTCGCCGTCTCTCTCGGTGCGGCTGAATGCGACGACCAGGTGGGCACGACACCACAGGTTCTTCTGTAGTGTTCACGGGCGGGCATGAAACAGTTTCTGAAGCAGGAAACTGTCCGGCGGCTGGTCTCGTTGGCGAGCGGGAATCGTAGTAAGCACTACGCACAGGTTTCACTGCGGGAGCACTTGCCTCGGCGGACACTGGCTGCCATGTTGCAGCGAGCAGCGTCGTGTCAACGGGATCGTGATGGAACGGATATTCACGCCCTGCAGAATGTTGCTGAAGGCCATTGTCGCCAGGGCGCCGAGCAGGCACCTTGCACAGCTTTGCCACGTTCCATGTTTTGCCATCGTCGAGAATGAAGGATGCTGGGCCGCATTGCTTGATGACTTTCTTTGGCTTCGAGAAAGAGATGTCACCTTTGAATGAAACCGATGGTTTCTTCACCCGCACCATGTCTTCTACTGCTACTGTTGTCGGTTTTGCCGCTCGCCTCCTGTCGGTGTAGGCTTTGCTGTACTCTTGCCTGCGCTTGACACGTTGCCCCAGCCTGGCCAGCTCTTGGTAGGGTGCCTTTGCGAAGGACTCGGGCGATAAGCCGAAGATGTCAAGCTTCGTTCTTGGCAGCCTTTCATGTAAAAGTACCGCAGGGGCCACTCTTGTTGTGGCGTGTGGTGTATACCTGTATGCGGCAAGGTAATCCCGTACAGCAGTTCGCAGTGGACGTTGTTTCAGACGGGCCAGTTGTAGGTAAGTCTTGAACGTGCAGTTGAACCGCTCGATCTGTCCGTTTGCCTGCGGGTAATAAACAGATTAGTGCGACAGGCGGATCACTCGTTCTTGTAGGAAGTTGACAAATTCTTTTGACGTGAATTGCGGCCCATTATCACAGACTATCACTTCAGGATAGCCTTCCCGTGCAAATACGTTGAGCAAGAACTCGGTCACGGTTCTTGTTGAAATTTTCCTTGAAAACTGTACTTCTGGCCATTTTGAGAAGTAATCTACGAGTCTCAGCACAAATCTCCAATCTGGAGGTGCCCTCTCCAGGGGACCAACGATATCCATTGAGAGTTTCTGCCATGGTCTCTCTGGTAGCTCGACAGGTTGCAGCAGGGCAGGCGACGTCTTTGCCGATTTATCTGCTGCTTGACAGATGCTACAATTGTGGACTGCTTCTTCCACGTGACTGTTCATGCGGGGCCACCGAAATTGCTCCCTAAGTCTGGCTTTGGTGCGTCCGATACCCTGGTGAGTTTCATGTGCTGTTGCCACAAGTTGAGCCACGAGAGATGACGGAACTAAAAGCCTCTCTGCACGCAACAACAATTCGCTCACCACTGACAATTCGTCTCGAACTCTCAAATATGGTTCCAGGCCTTCCGGCAAGTCTCTGTGTGACGGCCCAGACCCGTTTACAAACACCTTCATCTTTTGTAGAGTGGCGTCAGCAAGAACCGCTTGTTCAAACTGCTCTTTGGTCAGGCAACTTGGTTGAACCATGGAAACAATTTCCTCCTCAAAATTCAGCTTTCCATCGGCCAAATGAACGGGTAACCACGAAAGAACATCGGATATTCTGTTAGATGAGCCTTTCTGGTACTCCACCGTGAAATTGTAGCAAAGTAGCCTTGTGCACCAACGTGCAATTCTAAGTGGGCGTCGGCCTGAGCACTGCGAAGACAGAAGCGAAACGAGGGCCTGGTGGTCTGTTCGGAGAGTGAAGCTCCGTCCCCACAGGTATGCAGGCCAATGCTCGCATGCCCAAATGCATGCAAGTGCTTCCTTCTCGCCCACTGCGTACTTTCTTTCAGCCGGAGCTAGCGTGCGTGATGCAAAAGCAACAGTACGAAGCTTATCGGCATGCTGCTGAAGGACTGCTCCAAGACCACAATCGGATGCATCAGTGAAATTGATAATTTGAAGCGCAGGATCAAACATGTGCGAGACAAGATCGGACTATAATACCTCCTTTACAGCGCGGAAACTGTTATCCACCTCAACAGACCAGGTGAAGGTTTCGCCTTTCCTAAGAAGAGCCCTCATTGGTTCTACCATCTCGGCCAAGTGTGGCACAAACTTGGCGTAGTATTCCTCCAACACAAGAAAGGAGCGGAGTTCAGCGGCATTTCTTGGAACTGGGGTTTCCACAATTGCGTCCACTTTCCCTGACAGTGGCGAAATACCACAAGGTGTCACCTTGTGGCCCAAAAACTCGAGCTCCTGAACTCCAAACACACATTTGCTGTTGAGCTTCAGACATGCGTCTTCGACATGCTGCAACAATGCCTCCAAGTTCTTGAGGTGCTCCTCAGCTGATTTACCAAGAATAATTACATCATCGATGTAAAAGAGGACACCTACACAATTGCGAAGGATTCGAGACATCATACTCTGAAAAGCAGCAGGTGCTGAGGCTAGCCCAAAACAAACGCGTTTGAGCCGGTACAGCCCTTCATGTGTTATAAAAGCTGTCAAACCCCTGCTCTCAGGATCTAGCGGTACTTGGTGGTAGGCAGACGCTAAGACGAGCTTGAAAAAGTGCGTGGCACCCACCAAAACTTGAAGCAACTCATCCATGTTAGGCAGCGGAAAGCTGTCCGGAACGATGACCTTGTTAGGTTCACGTAAGCCTACACAAAGCCTAGTACTTCCATCTTTCTTCTGAATGACTACAATAGGGGACACCCATTCTGACGCATTGATACGTTCAATGATGTCCAAGCTTTCCAAGCGCGTGTCTTTCGACCACGCGTGTTCGGAAGATACGCGTGGTCGTAACAAGAAAGGAAGCCGGCGAAGTTTTGATGCTACTGGCTGAACATCCGGACGTGTCTTAATTCTGTGAACAAAACCTTTTACAAGGCCCAGCTCATTAGTGAAGAGCGAGAAACACTTTTGCTGAAGTGCTGACGGCAGCTGCATGGATGGCTCTATCGGACATGTCCGAGCTACTTCGGCGTTCGGTACCGTGCTGGTTTGAAAACATTGTTGGTTTGAAAACTGCTGCGATCAGTTGAGTGTACTGATCGCGCTATTTTGTTCTTGTTTACTGCTTTTAAAGTGCATTTCGCGTGAACCCCTTTTTTTCATCCTATGTAATCTATTGTTGTTTGGCGTTGTTTCTGGATTTCACTTTCAGTTTCTCGATGCAGTAGACATGTATACCATCTCTGCCTTCATTTATGTTCTGTACTGTACTTGTGATCATAACCCCACTCTACCCCCCCCCCTATGTAATGCCCATTCGGGCCTTTAGGGTATTTAAATAAATAAATAAATAAATTGCAGCTCAGAGCCTTCATTACACAGCTTCAAAGCCTTAATACAATCCTAGCCAACGAGTGAAGTACCCTGTTCGACGACATAAAACAAAAGCGTTGCGCTGCAATTCTCGAAAAAGACCTCAGAAAAGAAGCAGCCTCGAAGCGAAATTGGTCTTTTGGAATAATCCAGAAGCGTCTCACTAGGAAAAGGAAGAAGAGGCACACCAGAGAACTGTGGGTCAAACACCTTGCCTGAAAGAATGGAAACCGAAGTGCCAGAATCGACTAACAGCTTCCTAGCGACTTGCCCGATTTGAATGTTAATGTGAATTGCGGATGCAAGAGGCTGTTGAACCACAAGAACCTCGACGGTTTCATCCTGCAACGGGCTATGTACTGAAACCTCGTGGCCAGCTGCTTGCGACCGCTTCTGCTTGCAAACGTTTTCAAAATGTCCGATACGGCCACAAAGGACGCATTTTTTTTTCTTTAGCTCGGCTGCGTTTCTAAGAAGTGCGATGCTGTTTAGAACCACACCTGAAGCAATACGAAGAATTCGTGTGTTGCTGCGAGTTCGATGGAGAGCGCTGTCGAGATGGGTAGCGGTTCCCCGATGTAGCTGCCATATCGCGTTGACTGAAAGTGCGAGCACGCGGCAGTGAATTCGGTGACTGCAACAATGAACCGCCTTTTGTGCCAGACTGCGCAGATACTGGTTGCACAGAGACGGAAAATTCCTTCATTTGCACTGCTGCCTGCTCGATTTGACTCGCGAGAGCAACTGCCTTGTTGAACGAAAGCGAAGACCCTTCTAACAGAAGACGTTCCCGAATACGATGCGAAGACACACCGGCAACAAACCGGTCACGTATTGACTCTTCTTGCGACATAAATGAGCATATCGCGGCAAGCTCTGTTAGCGCTGTCACGTATTCTTGAATAGACTCGCCTGGGAACTGAATTCGACGGTGAAATCGGTGGCGCTCGACGACCAGGTTGCAGGTGGCATCGAAGTGGTTAGCCAGGGTTGCTACCGCGGAGTCATACACGTCGGGCGTAGCTCCGGTCTCTTCCTCCTCAGTTCTTTCAGCCACCTGCGAAATAGACAGAGTATTGAAAATACGTTGACTTTCGGGTTCCAAGGAATGTAGTAGAAGAGCCTCGCGTCGCTCTGGGGAGAACTCTGAAGCACAGGACGCCAGCAGATATACCTTGAACATGTCCTGCCATCGGAACCATGGCTGCATGGGACGACCCGGTGTCGGAAAGAACGGATCCGGTGGGGCGATGCCAGCGAAAGCCATGTGGGGGGCGTGGCTGGCTATCCCCTGTGAACTATCTCAGCCGGGGTTCAAACACTCGTCGCCATTGTAGTGAACGAGTGACGTGCCTGGCACTCAAGGGTAGCGGTTGCATACTCTCCTTTTTATTAGACGTTTCACAAATATATACAATCACAAGGACCCAGTGTTGCCAACTCAAACACAGAAACCGAAACTACAGGTACTATATACAGGATACAACAGTAGGCCAGCTAAGGGTCTGCTTTTTCGAAGAACTTCTGCTGCGGGGTCCAGGATGGCAAGTTACCCAGCACATCCCGAAAGCTGTTACGAATGTGATGGGTTTATTTACACTGAAAAATGTCAGCGCTCTACAGTCACTGCCGAATCACCATCGCTCGAGAGCATCCGATCTCTTCTTTCTCTTCGCTCTTTCAGTCCACTTTACAATATTATAGCAGCAGCGCTGAAATATTAAGAACTACAAACTTGCAAACGAATGAACAAGTTTTGTAAAAGGTGAAAAAAAGTATTGTGTTGTCGCACTTTCATGCGCAATAGATATACTTGGCTAATATAGTGTGAAAGATGAGTTGACATGACGCAAAGGGAACAACACTCTACTTGGAATTAACCAGCACCTGTTGACAATTTTGCAAAAAATGACATAGCGTATCAACTGTCTCTGGGGTGAAAAATTCTGCAGGTCCCGCATCTTGCGGGATTTGATTTTATGCGAAGTAGTTGGCAAGTATTTACCTATACTGCTTTCTTACAGCGAAAGCTGTTATGAGATCACAACAAAGGTGATTTTCGGTGCCGTAGTAGGGCGTCAGCGCCACCGCCCCTGGTGTCCGTAACCGCTTTCGAGCGAAATAAATAAAGTATAAATACAAATTGGGCAGATTTGGGTACACCCATGTGAAAAAAGTCGGAATTCAACAAGTACGACCGCAGTCTGATAAAACTAAAGTCCTTTAAAAACTGAATCATTGCGCCATCTGACGTGATGAGCGCGCGTGCGGTCTTTTCATTTTCACTCCAGATCTTTTTACTCGCTTCTAGTGGACGAAGTGATTACATGTAACGTTTTGGTCATGTAATCACAAGTTGACACAGTTGCACCATTTGTTAGTGACTCACGGTGGTATGAACAGTATTGACTTTGGTTTCAGGCGCCAAAGCCATGATATGGTTATCAGAAACGGTGTACAGAAGGCTACGTAAACTTTGACCATTTAATGCTTTTAGATGTACAATGATGTCGCATAGTACACACGGCTCCAGCCTTTCGCCTCCGTCAAAATGTGACTAGAGTGGCTGGGATCGAACCCATGGCCATTGGTTCTGTAGTCGAGCACATGTAACGACTGCATAGCTGTGGCGGGTGCACCTCCGATCCATGAACTCGATAATATGGATCACCTGCTGCCCGAGGATTTTTTGCGTTCTGCGTCCAGGTCGCATTGCCCTTCTGATGTCACCCTGCGTGTTGTCAGGCACGTCCGCAGTGTGGTGGATGCTATGCAGCCAATCGCGTTGCCTTGCTCATCGACGCCACGCTCTGCGAGTAGAAGTAAGACTGCCGCTGACTGATTGGTCGGAACCACCGTGCGGTACGGCTTGCTGTAACTTCAACTTGCCTGGAAGCGTTCTCGCTACGAAGATGCTACTTCTTTAAAGATAGAATGGCAGGTGTAAACTCCTGTTGCGGTCTGGCTTCGTTGTGATCAAAAACTCTTACGAAGCCTTTCTTGATTGGCTCCCCGTGCTCCATCGATGATGATGGTTGTGATGATGACCCTTGTTATCCTGGCGCACACCCACAAAGGAGGATAGGCGAAGAGCCGGGTGGCAGGATCTTTAATAAGTAAAAAGCTTCTGGTTTTATGGTTT
Source organism: Rhipicephalus annulatus (assembly GCA_013436015.1). NCBI lineage: Eukaryota > Metazoa > Arthropoda > Arachnida > Ixodida > Ixodidae > Rhipicephalus > Rhipicephalus annulatus. The sequence continues at coordinate 22,114 of WOVY01005482.1, forward strand.
TACAAACACAAAGTAATTTTTGACATATATATATATATATATATATATATATATATAGAGAGAGAGAGAGAGAGAGAGAGAGTAATGCCAAGGAATGTATATGGGGAAGTTATTAGAACAAATGGAAAGTAAATAAGAAGGAAAGTGGGTGAAAAAATAACCAGCCATGAGCTCATGGCTGGTTACGGTTCCGGCTCACGGGTGGTTAGTTTTTCACCCACTTTCCTTCTTATTTACTTTCCATTTGTTCTAATAACTTCCCCATATAAATTCCTTGGCATTACTGTCTGTTAGATCTCATTACTATTGTGTCAAAACACGGAAAAACGAGCCCTTAGGTATACACTTTTTCCCTTATATATATATATATATATATATATATATATATATATATATATATATACGGAAAAGCAGGGATTAGAAAAAGGAGTCAATCTGAGCAAGGATTGATGCACGCTTACATATATATAAACTTATATATATAAAACAAGTTATATATATATATATATATATATATATATATATATATATATATATATATATCTATATATATATATATATATATATATATATATATATATATATATATATATATATATAAAGGTACTCAAACATGCCAATCGCTTTGTTGCAATTATGTAGTCAAATACCGAAGAGCAGACGTCTCTATGGCTCTAACCTAATTCAATGCTGCCGAACGAAAAAAAACTACCACCTTTAATTCTAACCCTAATTGTTCAAGTGGAGCTACCAGGTATCTTTTCCGCTCATGAGAATATCGGCGACAAAATAAAAGGAAATCATCTATCGTTTCTATTTCTTTGCAAACCTGACATAAAGGTGACACCTTTAGACCAACTTCATGTAAATAATAATATAGTTGTGAAATTCTACGACGCAATATGTTATGGGTAACTTCCAATTGCCATGTTGCGCACCATGGTCTATTCCAGCAGCATCTTAGAAGTGCGAAATCTTGAAGTTTTCCATTGAGTAGGAGTTGATTTCATGCAAACAGAGGTTTTTAAACATTATTGCTGTTGCGTAAGTCGTATCAGGCAAAATTGGGATAAGGGGACTGCTAAGAGATACTGTGGATAGTGCATCCGCCATCTCATTGAGATATAAGCCATTATGGCCTGGTCTAACAGCGTGACCTCGCGCCACCATCGTCTTCGTCGTCTTTAACTCACGCAGCGTTGGCCGTCACGGAGTTAACGTGTGTCAATTTTTCTAAATTTAAAGCTATTTATTACGTGAAAGTGAATGCAATATAGAGCCCAAATACATTATGGCATTGTGTAACTCAATGGTGTTGTGTAACTATAAACTTGCAAAGGAATGAACAAGTTTTGTAAAGGCTGAAGAAAAAAGTATAGGTTTGTCGCATTTTCATGTGCAATAGGTAAACTTAGCTATTATAGTATGTAAAGTAAGCCGAAAAGGCGAAAACTCAACAACACTTTATTTGCAATTTACCACCTGTTGAAAATCTTGCTAAAAAATAAATAGCGTATCAACTGTCTCTTGGTCGAAATATTTGGTAGATCCGACACCTTTTGACAATCGATTTTATGCGATAGAGTTGGAAAGTAAACGCCTGTACTGCAATTTTAAAACGGAAGTCGTTATGAGATGACAACAAAGGTCACTTTCGGCGCCGTAGTTGTTCATCACCACCACGCCGCCACTGGTGTGCGTAACCACTATCAAGCGCAATAATAAAAATTATAAATAAAAATTTCGCGGATCCCACGTACTTTGGGCATCTATGTTATGCTAAGCATGCGGATCAAAGGTGACTGCATTCAAATTTTTTTATTGAGGGAAACGTTACTAAGTGGCGCTAAAGAAATGTACATATGTACCCCCACACATACGCTAAACAGCTGCATATGTTTTTTAATCAGTTGTTTACCGTTGTCTAACTATGCCAACAGCAACATGAATGTTAGAAATACCAGAAGGGTAAGCTGGTATGAAGTACAGGTGCTCGCGAGGATGATATTGCTGGAAGCTTTACGTGGATGGCACCTAACTACAATTTATGTAAACCCATCGTGACGGCTGTATCATAGTAGTACATATGCAATGTTTATAAAATTGTATACCAAGCATTGAACCACTAATGACATTCCACGAACATTAGCGTCCATTTGAAAAGTACATCTGAGACGTCCCGTGGCTGTGTGGTAGAATACTTTGCTGGTACGCATGATGCTGAGACCTTGACTTTTGTTCTTAGAATTTGTCCGGTTAAAGTTACTTATCTCGTCCCAGTGCAATGATATAGTGGTTGAGGTACTGGGCTGCTGACATACAGGTCGTGGAATCGAATCCCGGCTACGGCAGGTGCATCTTCGACGGAGACGAAAATGCTGTAGGCAGGTGTACACAGATTTTGGTGCATGACAAAGAACCCCACTTGGTCGTAATTTCCGGAGGCCTCTACTACAGCGTTTCTTATAGACATATAGTGGTTTTGGAGCGTTAAACCCCACATAGCAAATAAATCAAAGGTACCTATGTCTGTTGTCGCCGTTCCTGGCTAGATATAAAGTGTCAGTCCCCTGTTGCACATGACTTATAATATCACACATACCTGCCAGCGGTTATGTGCCACGCGTCTTACGGAAAGGGTTTGATGGCGTTCGCCACAGATGTGTGACAATATTTGTGTCTTAGGCAACTAGTCATATTCGTCAAACTTTGTTACTCTGCAATACTAACTTTGGTTTACGCCAAGGGAAGGGTGTGATCACGAGAGCACCCAAACAGACAGACATACAGACAGACAGACAGACAGATTGAGAGAGGCAGGAGAGAGTGTGAAATAGAGAGGGAGAGTACGATAGAGAGAGATATAAGATAGAGAGATAGACTTTCAAAGCACCTGCAGTAAGCAAAAAAGTGATTCACATTTAAATATACTGATAACAGAATAGCATTCAAACCCTGCCTCTCTGCGTGCGAGCCCACTATTCTACTACTGCACTACGCCAGTGCTTGAACCTTCGTTGAAAACTGACTCTAGATAGGCATGTGGAGTAAGTAATCGACCTAATACGTGTAAGAAGCGTTTTAGATCAGGAAAAGAGCAACTAGGGGTCTCACGATGCGAATCGCCTAACGAGTCAGTTGTTGAATTGCCCCAGACATTACAAGAGCATCAGGCAAAATTCCTCCTTGTAGTCAGCCAGAGGCGTCGACAAATTCTAATGAGTCCTTGCAAGTATGCAGCAAGTACCACGCTTCTTCGAAGAATGGGGAAAAATGACATAGCGAATGCCTCTATACAACACTAAAATGGTCATTCTTTGTGGCTGTGATGGGATTTTTGGGATATTTTGATTAGATTGACTTCTTTGCGTGATTGACAATAACGTTCGCAAGAAAGGCGGTGATGCTGCTTTCTATTTCCTTCGCTTTATCAAAATAATATACTAAAATACACAATCAACAAAGATGCTATACAGGAACTTAACGCGACACCACACAGAAGGAACCACAGAAAGTAATGCACATGCCGAATCCGACCTCGAGAGCCTCAGTGGTGAGTGCTAGAAGTTAATGCGGGGCTCGTCTACGAAGAGGAGGTGTAACGCTGGAATGTCGGTGTAGTATCGTGCGGCGGACGCACCGCACCGAGAATAGAGGGCATGGCACTGAAGCGCCGGCCGACAAGGAGTACGCAGCAGCCGGTAGCCAAGCAGGAACTGCTCGTTATATACACTAGCATCACTGTATATACATATGTACATGCCCCCTAAAGGCCAGCCAACCGATTCCGAAACCAGAACCAAAACCCCGACATCACATCATCCCCGCTTGAAATGAAGATAATGTGGGGTCCTCCGCACAACCAATGCAAAATAATAGAATGCACCAAATACTCAGAACAGTAACAAAATGTACAACGTAACTGTGAAGATATGTACAGCAAGCACACAAAAATGCAAAAGTAATGCCCACTTGAGAAGGAATGACGCAATCACATTGTTTTCCCCTTGAACAGAAAGCATGAGGGGGGGGGTAACACGCAACACAAGCACACATTGTACGGAGCACAATGACGGATACGAACGTACAGCACACTATCAAATCAAGCAAGCTGCATGAAAGCAAAGAACAGTCAAAATATAACACCCGCCATCCCCTCCTCCGCGAGAGGTTGTCCGCATAGTCACTGCGATGTTTAAGTGTACGGCGCCGACGCCTCTAGCAGTGCCATTTAAACGACAGGTCACTGAACTCTCACCGCGCACAGCAGTCTGAAAAAGCGAATGAATAAGCCCATGAGCACTGTATCCAGACAACTTTCGGCATAGTAGGGGCTGGAACATGCATCTTACGCAGCTCCGATGAAGCATGACTCAGCACCACCGATGCATAGCCCGCTCCGAGAGCAGGAACAGACACGGTCGGGGTTGACACGACCAGCGCAAGTACCTCGGCAGCACGCAGATTAGGGACTGGCTCCGGAATCACGGCTTGAACGCTTGGCCGATGCACCTCCAGTGGACACTGATTAGACACAGTCTCCCGAAGATGATCACCAGTCTGAAGAAGTACAGCCGGAGCAGGAGGAGCAGCATGAAGAACGGGAGCAGGAAGAAGCGAAGGATGGACAGCTGAAGCAGGAAGAGTATGGTCAGTAGCGGCAGACCGGATGGGAACATCGGAACAGCCATCCTCGCAACAGCACTCCCAGTCGAATTAGGTGGAACTATGCTACGCTCAACTGCTGGCAACACGGCAGGATCAGGCGCCTCATGAGCTTGACCAACTGGGACGCTAACAGGTGCAGCACAAGCCAGGACGCTCTCAGTCTGAGCAGGGATCGTAACTGCATGTGAAGTTGAAGTATGCCTCGGTAGAATTTTCGAAACTTCCGCAAACCTCACAGGGGCTGATGGCTCAGCAGGGTTGTAGCAGAATGCGTAGCAGAATAATGTAGCAGAGTAGCAGAATAGTGTAGCAGAATAAAGTTGTAGCAGAATGCGTCGAGGAGGACGAACACCGCGGCGTTGGTGCTCGCGTCGCGTAATCGAGTCAGCCTGCAGAGCAGCCAGCTGCTGCAACTCGCGGTCGACGCACTCCTCTTCCCGGGCATGTTCCAACGCTGTCTGGACTGTGAAAGCGTCCCCCATCTGAACGAATGACAAAATCAGATCGGGGTCACGCAATCCGTGCAAAACCTGGTCCTGTACGATTGTCTCATCTGCGGTGCCGAAATTGCAGTTGCCGGCCAACTGCCGCCGTGTTCGAATGAATTGAGCGGAAGACTCATCCGGTTCTTGAACTCTTCACTGGAATCGGGCCCGTACGCAGAAAGCGTCTTCAGGCGGCGCAAAGTATGCATCCAGAACGGCTAAGGCCAACTGGTATGCGCCGCATGTTGCGCCATCTCCTGAAACCTGGACGCCGTCAAGCAGCGTCTGCTCGTCAGCAGCCTTGTAGTGTGCTTGTAATTCCTCCACTTCAAACGTACTGAGCAGTACCAAGTTCTTCGTGTCTGGCGGAGCGTCCGGGGCCGCCGCGTGGTGGGAGTGCGAGGAACATACTGCTGCCGAGGCAGATGGGATGCGCAAGAAATAAAGGTGGAGCCACTCCACGTGTAAACGTCTAGACCCTGCAGTCTCGGTGATCACGAACTGGTGATCCGCAGAACTGAAGTATCGGTGGGCTGTATCCAGGGTGCTGAACATGGTAGCACTAGTAGCAAATAGTCGTATGCCCACCTTGGTCGAATGCACGCGGATCCCATCCTCGTCGCCAAAATGTAGTATCGTGCGGCGGACGCACTGTACGGACAACACAGGGCACGGCGCTGAAGCGCCGGCCGACAAGGAGTACGCAGCAGCCGTTAGACAAGCAGGAACAACTTTTTATATACACTAGCATCACTATATGGTTGGATTGATGAATTGATGTGGCTGTACCCTTTAAACTGGGCGGCGGCTAACGCCACCTAGCCATAAGACTTGGTTAACCAACAACCAGATTATCTTTTTTCCCTTTAAATAGTGAAGTTGAGGACTGGTACTTTGCAGTGAAGGTTTTAATTTTCACTCGTGTCTTGACTTTAGCCACCAATCAGATAACCTACGTGTAGCTAATTCTACGCGCTTAAAGTCTAATTTGCCCTCCCCGTCCCTAAACCCCAGCGATTTGAAAAGCTATGCGCCATCATCCTCAACTATAGGGTGAAGCTCTTTACAGAACAATATCAAGTGTTCGGCAGGTTCCTCCTCCTCTCTACATGCACTGCATACCATGTCTACCCCTTCGTATTTGGTCCGATCTGTCTTGGTTCGCCATACACCCATTCTTGCCTCAAACAGTACAGAACTACCCCGCGTATTATCACCGATCCTTTCCTTGGCGATTTCCTGCTTAAGAGGTCTATAGATCTCTAGTGCGGACTTCTTAATCATGCCAATTCTCCACATCTCCGTCTCCATTTCCTTCACGTTCTTCTTAAACAATAGCTCTTTTTGGTTTGGCCTCCTGCTCTTTTCTAAGTATTTACCCGTCAATTTTCTGCTTCGCTTCCTCCATTTTGTATTGACATTCTTCATGTACAAGTAGCTTAATACCTTCCTAGCCCGACGCTCCACCCCATTTCTCTCAATCACGTCTCAAAATTTTATCTTGCTGCTCGCTTCAGTGACCTTAATTTATGTTCATCCCATATCACCTTGTACTGCCTGGTCTGGGGTATTCCCGTGAGCTCCTAAAGCAAGCCTACCTATTCCGCGTTGCTTAATTTCTAATCTTGCATGAACTTCTGATCTCATGTACAAGACTGCATTGCTGAACCTCAGACCAGGAACCATGACGCATTTATATATTCCTCTCACAACATCATACCTATTGTAATTCCACTGTGTGTCCCCGCCACGGTGGTCTAGTGGCTAAGGTACTCGGCTGCTGACCCGCAGGTCGCGCGATCGACTCCCGGCTGTGGCGGCGGCATTTCCGATGAAGGCGGAATTGTTGTAGGCCCGTGTACTCAGATTATAGTGCAGGTTAAAGAACCCCAGGTGGTCAGAATTTCCGGAGCCCTCCACTGCAGCGTCTCTCATGATCATATTGCCACCTGCTTCTAGTAGTGGGTCGTATGCCAAGGTGAAGGCACACACCACGAAGAAGAAAGAAGTGCGCGTGAACCCCCGCTCTAGAAGACAAGCCCAACCGGCGCGCTTGGTTAGAGCCCTGTTGCTCGGACATCAATAGACCTTGTCGACATCCCCTAGAGCGACGTGACAATTGGTGGAGGTGCTGGGTAGCCCCTCACGGATGCTTCAAACCCCTCCTGGAAGCAGCACCACAAGCCCAGTGCGAGTCCACACTCCCGTTCATCGGACAAGCCGCAGGATCAGGGGATTGCCACCCGAAGCTGACCCCACAGTTCACACCAGTATGATGAGCACGTCCGTTCAAACCACTTTAACAGGAACGGGAAACCCCCCGGTGACTCGGTACACCCTCGAAAGTCCACAGGTTCCGACACCGTTTCATGGCACCGAGCTCGAAGACGTCGAGGACTGGTTGGTCGACTTCGAACGCGTGGCTGCTTTGAACGACTGGAATGACGCGGCGAAACTACGGCGTGTGTACTTCTATTTGGAGGATGGAGCACGTACCTGGTACACGAATCACGAGGAACAGATGACATCGTGGCCCGAATTCCGCCGCCGGCTGTTGGACACTTACAGAAGTGCTGATCGCCACGAACGAGCGGAGCGAGCGATCCAGGCCCGCATCCAGATTCCCAACGAAACTGTCATGACATATGTGGAAGATATGACGCGCCTGTTCCGACGGGCTGATCCAGGTATGACAGAGGAAAAGAAGTTGCGTCACCTGATGCGAGGAGTTAAGGAGCAGCTTTTCGCTGGCCTTGCACGGAGCCCTCCGAGCACGGTCGCCGAGTTTTTGTCTGAAGCCGTCACGATGGAAAAGATGCTTCAGCATCGATCCACCCTGTATGACCGGCAAGTGAGCACGTCCACTGCTCAAGTACCCACGACTTTTGGGAACAACACCGAGTGTCTGCGCGACCTCATCCGCTCTATAGTACGCGAGGAGCTGCAAAAGGCTGCCACACCACCACTACCTACGGTGAGTTCTATTGCAAGTATCGTCAAGGACGAGCTGCATCATGCCCTGCGTGACCCTGTGAGTCTGGATAACGCCGCACCGGCCCCGGCTGACTACCACCGTGCGACTTATGCGGAAGCCTTGAAGCGCCCAGCTTCCTCTTCCCCGCTGTTTGTTCAGGCACCTCCTACAGTTTCACTTCAGTCGGCGCAGCCTCTACGGTACTACGAGAACACACGCGCGCCCCCACCCCTCGTTTACGCCAACCCTGTGCATCTTGCGGAACAACCAGCGCACTACCTTGACGACAGACGTGCTTCGCCTCGGAAATCTGATGTTTGGCGCACTCCTGATCGCCGGCCTTTGTGCTTCCACTGCGGTGAAGCGGACCATTTGTACCGCCAGTGTCCATACCGGCGCCTCGGGCTGCGCGGCTTTTCAGTATACCCAGCACCTCCACCAATTGTCACGTCGCTCCAGGGGATGTCGACAAGGTCTATTGATGTCCGAGCAACAGGTCGATGCACGACGTTACAATAAGCGTCAAAATGACGTATCTTACAGTCCGGGAGACCAAGTTTGGGTTTGGACCCCTGTTCGGCGCCGTGGCCTCTCCGAAAAGTTGCTCAGCAGATACTTTGGTCCGTATAAAGTAATACGCCGCGTGAGCGACGTAAACTACGAAGTGGTTCCGGACGCTACGTCGTCACGATGGGCACAACGAAAACAACCGACCTCTGACATAGTTCACGTGGTGCGCATGAAGCCCTATTTTGCGCGTTCCTAAAAGACCACTTTTCCTGTGTTTTTTTTTTATTTGTGCTCCGACGATTGCCTCATCATTGGTGAACTTATCGCGTCTAACATTTGATTATTGGTGCCCTTTTTCATTGTTTAACCTACTTTGTTTTGGTTTTTTTTTTTCAATAACTTTACAGCATCGGGACGATGCTCTTTCTTTTTTTTGTTGAGGAGGAATATTGCCACCTGCTTCTAGTAGTGGGTCGTATGCCAAGGTGAAGGCACACACCACGAAGAAGAAAGAAGTGCGCGTGAACCCCCGCTCTAGAAGACAAGCCCAACCGGCGCGCTTGGTTAGAGCCCTGTTGCTCGGACATCAATAGACCTTGTCGACATCCCCTGGAGCGACGTGACAATATGGTGGTTTTGGGACGTTAAACCCCACAAATCAATCAATCAATAATTCCACAGTGCCCTGTTTTTCATCACTGCTGCATTCCTGTTACCTTTAGTCGTTACGTATATTTCGTGTTGCTTTAGGTACTTAGTCTCATTGCTTATCCATACGCCCAGATATTTATATTTATCTGTTATCTCTAGCGTGACCTCCTGTATCCTAAGCTCACTACCTTGATTATGATTATATATACATACTATAAATACATATGTACAACGCTCTCTAGGGACCAGCCAACTGGTTCCAAAACCGGAACCGAAACCTCGAAACCACAGTCGGTACCACAGGCATTCCGACGCTCTGGTTTATGCACCGAAGGAGCAAGCAGTTGTCGAAGACAGAGCCAACCAAGTCTTCTAGGACGCACGAACCATGACCAAAGCCAAGCATTGGGGCCCAAGTTTAACATTGTACCTTGTGGCTGCGGTAGTTTCCGCAGGCTCCGTGCACCGTCGAAGCTTGAGGTCAAGCGAAGCAGGCCACTCCGACTCTTGATCTCTGTCAGGCACTCGGGGCAAAACACGACCATGACGCTGGCGAACTGCATCAACCTCGCTCCTCGCCGAACGAAAACAACCTTCCCAACTGCCGTGACACTCCTCAGGTCGACCCATTGACCTCCCATTGGTGCTTACTGAATTGCTGCGTCAACAAATGATTGGCCCTTCAAACCTTCTTGGGAACTGCTGAATGCGCCACGTTGCTCTTATAATATGTTGTTGACTTGGCGCTTTCATGCCTATGTTCATTGTCGTCGTCTTCGCTGAAATTCTGTTTTCAAGTGCACTGCCTGTCTTCATAGTTTCGGTGTCGCGCACTTTTCGAAAGCACTCACATAATGCGCGCACTGCACTCATGACGATGGCTGCGAGTAGGGTGCACAACGCAAGTGTGCTCGTAGCAGTTACCCAAACAGTGTTTGAAGAAAAAGACTCTGAAAAAGGCCGGTCTTCCAACTTTCACTGTGTACGTGCTGCGCGTTTGACGTTGGTGTGGCGGTTACATTTTTTTTTATTTTTTGGTTTTTATACTATCGAGATGAGTTCGAGTGAAGTGGTCTTTTTTTTTCAAAGTAGTATAGTTGTGTTCGGATCGTGGGCTTATCAGGGTGTTCCACTGTATACACTGGCATTTAAAGAGTAATTTATTGTCTGACGTAACATCAGCCTTTAAGCTAGGATACCGACGTCAATATTATCAAAACGGGTCCCGCAAGGCAGATAAGAGGTTTCCGTGGTCAGCTGCTGAGCTGATGTTCGTTGGTTTGATCCAGGCAGCGGCGGGCGCATTTCAATAGAGGTGGAATGGAGGAGGCGCGTGTACTGTGCGATGTTTTGGCACGTTAAACAACGCCAGATGATCTAAATTTTGAGAGCTGTCCACTATAACGGCATACTCATAATGACGTCATGGTTTACGGGAATAGAGACCTCAGATATTATTACCGAAGCGAAACTCACTTTTAGCAGTGATTCATGAGGCAGCAAATATTGCAAGCCTTTTACATCAATTGAAATTGCACACATGCGCTGATTAGGACGGGGTCGGATGTAACCATGAACTTAGCCGGAATCAGTCACGACAAACAGGTCATGCACGCCTTGAAGGCCAAGCTTACTTTTTAAAAGCAGTGTAACTTTTCTTGCCACATGCCATTTTTTGAAACAATAAGACAAAGTGGTTTTTTCATGCTATGTAGTTTTGCAATGAATATTACCACAAGAAAATTGTTTTTGCTACTTTCTATGCCACTAGCGAGTTTAGTGAGGTTAACCTTTTCACACAAATGTCTCGCCGCAGATTTGACTTCAGAAATAACAACAATGTTACGCTTGCTTTAGAATTTAAAAGCTTCAAAGAAACAACGTCAAACCCTCCTTCTTTGTCTGCGGGAAGCACGGCGAGAGCGTTAACCGTGACGGAGCCCTCCACTTTTTCCAGCGGCAACCTGAAAGAGTGTTGCTTTCAACCGAGAAGCACGTCAGCACCCGCTTGAAGGCATCGGTCGTGTTCCGAGTCAATTGCCTTCCGAAATGTTTGTGACTGAGCCAAGGCTTTCCGCACCTGAAAAGCTCTCTCTGGTCCGTCAAACTTCGGTCCAAGCGAGAGAGTCTCACTCATGTCTGGTGGCTACTGTAACAGTTCTAGCTTGGGAACGTTGCTTTCGCCTTTTTTCATCCTGTCTTTGTCTTGATTTGGCGTCACTCCTTAAACGAGCTAAATCAAAGACAAAGACTTATATAACTGTTTTTTTTCTGGCGAATGATGCGCTGAAGTTTTTGAAGCTGTCTTTTTCCCGCAGCATCTTCCCTATTGTCTAGAACTTCGCATCTGCCTTCCAACTTAGTCCTCGGGGTTTTGCACACTCTTGGGCCATCTTCGACGGATAGGGAAAATCCGCGAATGATCAGTCTAACTTCTTGAGGAATGCAGAACGTCAGTCTTCTCTCACGGCAAGTGGTGAGTGCCATCATCGCATTCGTCGCACAGCGTTTATGAGGCGAACACGTTGCCGTTATATCTGAAAAATAGCCGACAAGAGTATAAATTTGCACGTGTTGGTATTGCATAACTGATCAAGTTGGGCAAAACATTTTTGACACAAGACAAGAGAAACCTTGTGTGAGGTAAACGCTCGTCTTATTCCCTTCTCTTGTTCCATGTCGAAAATCCATTTTGCTACGTGATCAGTTAGACAGTTTACATATACCCTGGAATGACAAAAACAAACATTGTTAATTTTACGTGGCGGTGTTAAGAAAAAGCTTACATCGGCAACGTCTACCCAACGAATGAAAAAAATGTGAGTGTCCCAGCAGAAATCGAACACCAGCATTCTGCGAGGCAATCAACTAATCTACGCCAGAGCCACATCATCTTTTTTTAAACATTGTATTTTAAAGTATGCGTATTAAAATAGTACACAAATTGCACAGAGTTGCACCATTGCAGTCCTATCGCGACAATAAGCGTACAATCAGGCACTGCTTAAAAAAGCAATCTGAAGGCTGTAATCTAACAGTGTACGGAGAATTTGTTATTATGTGCTGCACAAAAAAAGTGGCGCGGCTAAGCACTTGACCAAGATTGGGTAAAAGTCCACTCTAAAATCAATACGTCATACACAGGTGAGGACGCATTCGGATTATATGTGTGTGTGAAGAGGTGATCTGCTCTGCGTTGTGGTCCTGCATACTCGTATTCCACCGGCTTTGTATACCGATAAGAGAAAACATGGCACGATTTCTACCGAAAAAAATGTATATAATTCCATTCACTATTCGTTATCTTATGCCAACGTCTCTTGATGAAGTGCCATACGAAATGTTTTTCCCAGAACCACGTCAGGTCCAAGATCTGCTTTTTAAATAAACTGTAATGTTTGTGGAATGTCAATTTTTGTTGCAGTGCTGGCTCTACAATTTTAAAAACATCAGACGTGTACTGCTATGATGCAGCTGTCACGTCGGGTTAACGTCAATTCTAATTTGGCGCCATTCACTGAAGCTGCCTTATGTAGCAGTGTCCAGGGCTGCCATCCTCGTGAGCACCAGCACTACATAACAGCTTACTGCTTGTGTGCTGCAGGAAGAAAAAAAATCAGCAGCCAAACGCTTTCCCTCTTTTTTATTTCGAATAATGCCGGCCGATAGGGTCACAGGTGGTAACCGGTGCAACCATTTAGCATCTTGCATTGCCCCTGAAATGTTCCTGTACAATGCCTGATCCCGAAAAACTCTTGATTGGCGCACGCTCAAGCGACACATGAAAAAAAAAACACTAAGCATAAGAGACGATGATACCGTCGGTCACGAGCACCATCTCGTGCAGCCTATTTGACACTTGAGGCAGGCTGGTTCTGCTGGAACCACAAGCCGCTCCTCGTCGAGCATCTAATGAAGGAGTCAATGACAATACCCTCGCTGCTGATGACATCGTTAAGCAACTGTGAACAAGTGGTTATATAACACATATGCGAAATCAACTTTTTCGCCATCAATATATAGCGCGAAAGAAATATTTGCATGCCCAGCCCCCACTTTAGATGAGGAACGTACCCCTTCCTCATAAAGGAAAATAATATCTGCAGACAACAATGACACTAAATTGCCAAAATTTTGGGAGCCATCCACTACAGCGTCTCTCACATTCAAGTCGCGTTTTGGTACGCAAAGGCCAGAGATTATTAGCGGAAAAGCGAGCCCGTTTTGCAGAAATTTGGTGTCGGCGTGGAAGTCATACGTTCTGATCGAAAAGTCATCATCATGTCAGTGACAAAAAATCTAGAACGATGCAAATAGAATAAATATAAGAAATTTTGGTACAAGTGGGAGTCAAACCCAGGCCATCTGCGTGGTAAGTAGGTGTGTTACTGCATTCAGAGAATTGAGGTTTGTTGAAACTGGATTTGATAAGAAAAAGCTATATGGTTCTGGTTTAAAGGAAATAGTCTCCTTAACGCCTAATATATTGTGCGACAAAAGCGTAAAATCACCCAGATGACGAAAGATGTGAAGAGGCGATCGGGTGTTACAAAGGCACAGTAATTGCAAAGCGCTGAGGCATATTTATTAGCAACAGGAACAGAACCATCAACAGAGTGAAAAGCTGCGTATGTTCGCTTGTTGCCGTATACGAACGTGTTGTGGACCCCTCGCTCCTTCGCAACAGCCATAATTATTTCCTAGTTGGCTCTTAGAAGCTGTGCTTGGAAAAGGCAATAAATGATAATTTGAGGCGACAAAATTTACGCCCACAGTCGTTAGTTTCCTTACGGCATGGTTGAGGCATGCACCGAGAACCGAAGCAGGCTGCCCATTCAAAAGGTGATGTGCAGGAGGCGAAATGAGGCTATTACGATTTACTCTTGAATACAAAGCTCAAGTGACCTCAAATTTTTACATATTTTATAAACTCAAGCTAGAAATAGGTGATATATCATTTGGGCCCAAGCCATTGTACATATATTTACTGTGGCTGGTGTGGAATGTGAAACGTTCGTCAAAATTAGTTACTGCTGTAACATTTTTACATGTATCTATAGTTTAAAGCTATCTACTTTAGAAAACAGAAGCACCATCCAATTTGTGACCGCCCTCCTATCACGGGATGCGCCGTGTAACTGAGTAACTGAGGATGAAGCAACAACTGAGCACAGATGAGTTCAGGTAGATGTGCAAGTGCTGCAGTCTAATGTTTATAAATAAATAAATTTTCCAATTGATATCGCCACAGATACTATAAAATAAAAATGTGAAAATATCTATATTCACTAGTTTCTCGGTCCCGCTTAAACCCTCCCATTGGGTGCGTGCCAATATTACTTGCATCAAAGTTATGAAAAAAAAGATGTACCACGCTTATTGCTACAGTTCCGAGTAGCTGCCCTAATGAGAATGATTAAAATGTCTTATTTGGCAAATATATGAGTATTGTATTTCAGGGCAGGGTGTCCGTTCTCGGGATCCATTCCTGGCCACGGCAGAGCCTTTTTTCATGGAGTCGAAAAACTACAGGCTCACGTGCTTACATTTATGCGCGCGTTAATGAACCAGTGGTGGTCGAAACTTCCCAAGCTCCCCGCTACAGCGTCCATGACTCCATGGGCTTGGAATGTTAAACTCAGCAATGATTAGTGTAGTGACGTTTCCGTGCCTACACAATACACACTATGGTTTCGTTAGGCCAGCCACGTGACTGAGCAAATTGACTAGGATTGGGCGACTACTGTTGTTCAGCTACCTCACGCATATCACATCAAAGAAGTGCAAAAAAATAAAAAACAAGTGTTTCCTTAACTATAAAAAGTTGATTTGCCACCGAAAAACACTTCAAGGAAAGTAAAAAAGATTCATATATCAAGATTATTTAACATAATAGAAATCCATAAACAAAGTAGTGCCCCTGGTTAACGGCACACTGGCGAGACGACTTGCGAAGCCCCTCTAGAGGACGCCCGGCGAGCTGCAGGAGGAAATCGAAAATAACTCTGGGACCCTGCCCGGCGACGGAGGTGACCCGAAAGTTTTGTCGCCGGTCTTCATCGGCCGCCTCACGGCTGCTTCAGGTCCCACGCGCTCGTCTGCGAGGTAGAACAATGTTCGGCAAGGGGCGGCCAGAAATATGTCCAACCTCTTCCACGAGTTCCTGCATATATAATGTCAGGAAGGCATATGTTTATTAGTGACCTAGCAACACCACTACAAGGGTAACGCGATTGAAATGAACACTGAGCGAACGAACACACGTGCGAATGTGTGCACTGTGAGACAATGCGCGAATGTGAAGAAATCTTGAACTTTATTGGAGGATTGCTTCCTCCAGGCTCAGCGCTTCCATAAATTGGGACACTGGTGTTATTTTTGAGTGACTCACGTTTATATAAATAGTAATGACAGTGGTTATTGTGCCGTAACAATGATATCACTACGAGGCACGCCGTTCTGGAAAGTTCCCAATGTATACCATCTTCCGCTCTGACATTAAGAGTTCAAAACTTTCTATTATTTTGCCAGAATAATTTGGGACCACCCCGACCAGCACCGAACCCGTGATCTTCGGGTATACAATCTCACACTGCTAGCCCTGCACCACCGTGCCGGGCGTAATTCCCGTTAATTAAACGAACAAGGCTCACCTGCCCCCAATTGTTTCTTGCGTGAGGCATCGACATCGCATTTCTCCTCCCATGTTTCTCTGCAGCAGTTGTCGGTGACACGGTTCGCAGTGGGATGACCACCACGGGGCAGGTGACGTAGTTTCGGCTTTCTACACCTTGTGGTGCCAGTGGACGTGGGTGGGCCTCCGGCTGAGACATCAGTCGAATTGCCCATCTTGTTCCCGCTGCATCACTCTACTTTGTCTTGAAGTATTCCTGCGACAAAGGGGCGGAGTCTTGGAAGGAACGTAATCACTGCTGTGAACTCTTCCGGTTGCAGCGTGTCTTCGTTGTGGCAGAGAGCACTGAGGTGGTCGAAATCAGCTCCCCAGGCATCTTCGAAAGTGCGTAGCGTCTTCGTAGTCCTTTCCTCGAGCAGCCTTAGCCATCACCGAGACAATGCCTGTTGCCCAATCCAAATTTAGAGATATTTTTTGCACTCACCTTCACCTCATATAGTACCCAATTATATTGTTACGGATGTGATGGTTTTATTTACACTGACAAATGTCAGCGCTCTACCGGTACTGCCGAATCACCATCGCTCGAGAGCGTCCGATCTCTTCTTCCTCTTCGCTCTTTGAGTCCGCGTTTCATTTCCGTCCGGGTCAGACGAAGCTCACCGAGCAAGTAGAAGCGATTGGTTGTTGTATGGCTTCAATCGGGCAATGTTTACAAGTTGCGTCTTGCGCGAACGCCGGTTCTGAGCTGTCACTTTCGCAACAGCGTAAGTGATGTCACTTAAGCACTGAGTAATGACGAATGGTCCTGAGTACTCAGAAAGAAACGTCTGGCAAAGTCCCTTCTTTCGAACGGACGTCCACAGCCAGACGAATTCACCTGCAGCGAAAGCCATGGGCGAGTGTTTTGCATCGTAACGGTCTTTCGCGCGAGCGTGGGCGGAAAGAGTTCGGAGCCGAGCAAGTCAACGAGCTTTTTCGGCGCGACACAAAGTATTCGTGACTTTAGCGTTTTTGTTTGCCGAAAAAGAAAGTATGGTGTCAAGAAAACTTTCGGGATCACGAGCATAGAGAACAAAGGAAGGCGTATAACCTGTGACTTCGTGTTTCGCGGTATTAAATGCGTATGTAACAAAAGGTAATACGGCATCCCAGTTCCTGTGATCTGCTGCGACGTACATTGAAAGCATGTTGATGATGGTACGATTGGTGCGCTCAGTGAGGCCGTTGGTCTGAAGATCGTATGGAGTGGAATGGCGGTAGTCACACCCACAAAGCCGTAGAAACTCTTCGACAACCTCAGCGGTAAACTGCCGGCCGCGATCGCTTATCACCACATGAAGGGCCCCGTGACAAAGTATGATCGAATGCAGAAGAAACCATCACACATCACAGGATGTGGCTGAAGCAACAGCCATCGTTTCAGTATACCGCATCAGGTAATCTACGCACACAATAATGCAGCGGCGGTCGGTGG
Organism: Rhipicephalus annulatus; assembly: GCA_013436015.1. Taxonomy (NCBI): domain Eukaryota; kingdom Metazoa; phylum Arthropoda; class Arachnida; order Ixodida; family Ixodidae; genus Rhipicephalus; species Rhipicephalus annulatus. Next base: position 39,513 of record WOVY01005482.1, read on the forward strand.
TAGACTTGGGGAAAGCGCCGATTAAATCTATGCCGAATTTTCGAATGGTGAGGTCGGGGGCTTAACCGGCTGCAGTGGGCCGGCCAATGGTGTGGTAGGTTGTTTGTGGCGTTGGCAGACATCACAACTTGCGACGTAGTGCTTGGTGGTCTTCCAGAGTCGAGGCCAGTAAAAACGTTGTCGGATACGGTGAAGCGTTCGGGCAAATCCAAGGTGCCCAGACGGGATGTCATTGTGCATGGCTTGGAATACCGCAAGACGCAGGCATTCTGGCGCGACGAGGAGTAGTGTGGAGCCATGGCTGGACTAATTCTTGCGATATACTGGGGCGTCATGAATCGCGAATGGCGTGGAGCGTTTAGAGTATTACGACCGGCCCCAGCATTGGGATTCTCCGAAGGTTTGCGAACCCCTCTGGGAGATCGTTGACGCATTCCCGGGATAGCCTGCACCTGAGACGGCCTTGCAGCTAAGCGAAAACAAAGGTCAACGCACTGGTTTTGCGCTAGGGAAGCAAGCAAGAGGAGTTGCGGGGAGAACTGGTTCTTGACCGACTGTGTCGTCGACCCCCACCTCCCCATTCAGGCTCCTCCCTCTCGGCGGGAGAATTCCGGAATCTGCTGTGCGTTCATGACCATGTTTGGGCATCTTTAGGGCGTCGTGACCATATTTGGGCATCGTGTTAGGTTGTGCCCCTCCATATGTTGTGCGGTATATTTCCCCTCCCTCGTGGCAGAGGGGCCGGGGCCACCGTATTGGCTGACGATGCGGACAATGCACCCATGCAGTGTCGGCAACGTGGCGCTATAAAATGCCGAAGACGTTTTGTATCTCTTTCTTCTCTCTTTGGATCAGTTGATCACTTCTCAACATGTAAATAAATCTCTGTCGTTCGTTCGGGTGCTTCTTCTCGCTGAATTGTCAGACGATGGATTCTGCGACGGGGCCAGCTACCGAAAACGAGACCGGCAGGACCCGCAGTCCCAACAACTGGATGGCAGCGGCGGAATGCCGATAACCCCGAAAGCGACCACTGGACGGAGTTAGCCCGAAGTCCAACAACGGGACGACAGGAGAAGGGTGACACGAGCTCATCGACTTCCAGAGGGAACCGAACGGCACTTCTGAGAGGCACAACGCTGGAGACATGACTGCGAACTGGGTGAGTGCCGGCTTTCTCTGTTAAATTTTACCAGGCATTTACTCTATGTGTTAAGTAAAAGCTGGTAGAGAGGGGCTGTCTGTCTTGGTCATTGGGTTAACAGGTAACTTGCGTCAGGCAGAAATTGTGTGATAGCTTGGTTAAGCTCTTTCTGTCAGTGGCGTCAAGGTTAACAGTGGCAGGGCAGGATTCCGTATAAGAGCTTTTTGAAGCTTTATTTGTAGACAAAGTTAACGAAAAACATGAGGCAAGGCAGGAATCTAGAGCTGTCGTTGCCGTCAAGGTTAATTTGTTGCAGGACAGGAATCTTTGTGAAACAGAGACAGCGGTACTGGAGGCAGCCATGAATCTGAAATCCCTGTGAAAGTCCATGTTGTTGCTACTTGCAAGGGAGTTGAATCTGAAGGTGTCGGACTCTCAAAGAAAGCCAGAGCTGATAGAGGCGATTCTCGCATTGGGGACGGAGGATGACGAGCTGTCAGAATGTGTCGAGGAGATTCAGGAGATGCAAGTGGCAGAGGCCGAAGGAAACGCGGCGGAGGCCGAAAGGAAAGTGGCAGAAGCCGAGGCAGATAAGATACGAAAGCACGAGCTTGAAATGAAGCGCTTTGAGCTAGAGATTAGCCATAATAGTAGAGCAGCAGGCAGCGAGGCATCCGGTACCGCAGAGTGGGTCAGGTTCAAAATGACGGACCTAATGAGATCGTACAAGCTAGGGGAGGACATTGGGCTGTTCCTCATCAACTTTGAGAGAACTTGCGAAATGCAAGGTTTTGACCAGGAGACATGGCCCCAACGCTTGTTGTCCCGACTTCCGTGGGAGGCATCTGAAGTAATCGCGCGCCTTACGAAAAAGGAGGCTGACGAGTACAGTGAGGTAAAGTCGAGCCTTCTCAAGAAATACAGGTTGTCAGCGGAAGGTTTCAGACAAAAAATTTCGCAACGCCGTAAAAGAGAACAATGATTCATACCCGGAGTTTGCTTACAAGTTAATGGCCAACATGGGGGAGTGGCTCAAAGAGGCAAAGGCGTATGGGAATCATGACAAGGTGCTCGAGTGTATCGGTCTGGAACAATTCTATCAAAGGTTACCAGAAAAGGTGAGGTTCTGGGTGCAGGATAGACCAGACGTGAACACCGTAACGAAAGCCGCAGAGCTCGCTGAAGAATTCGTTACGCGCCGCGCCCTCGGGGCAAGCAGCGAGCCAAAAAAGGAAAATTTTCTACTACCGAATAAGGCGCCGTTTAAAAAGCAACCGACAAGTCTCACACAAAAGGGTGAGGAAAACAAGGCATCTAACCATGGGGCGTCGGCAGAGGCAAAAAAAAAGCAAATTTGAGGCGAAAAAACCGGCGACTTGTTTCAATTGCCACGAAACAGGGCACTTCGCGATACATTGCCCGAAAGAAAAGGTGGCCTTTTTATCTATAAATGAAGCCGACGAGAACATGAAGTTGTTAGAGCCCTATATGTACGACCTTACCGTGAACGGCAAGCAGTGTCGGGTTCTTAGAGACTCCGCAGCCACTATGGACGTAGTTCATCCGTCCTTTGTTCTGTCCGGACCGTATTCAGGAGACTGTGTCTGGATTAGACAAGCCGTAGAAGCAAACAGTCAGTGCCTTCCCGTAGCTAAAGTTGTCCTTAAAGGCGCATTTGGTACGTTGGAAACGGAAGCCGCGGTATCGCCATATCTACCCCCTCAGTATCCTTACTTATTTTCAAATAAGTCAGATCAAATGCTGAAGGAGAAAGGTCTAACGTTGGGAGAAGGCATAGTGCAGGCACTGACTAGATCGAAGGCACGTGCGCTGGTTGCGAGAGCAACATTCACTGAGGCAAACAAGCCTCAAATCAACAACGGGCCTGGTTGTGAGTTGGACACCACGGTAACAAATCGACTTGTGCGAGAACAGGCTGCAGAAGCCGTAGTCGCGGAGGCAACCATTCCTAAAGGCGACGATGAACCTCCTCCCGAATTGGAAGGGGTCAATTACGCCACGTTCACCGAGCAAATAGAAAATGCCGTTGCTCCCAAGCTGATTCCTGGTAGTACAGAGGATAGCACAGAGGGTGACACATTCCAGGTACTAGGAACTACAAAAGAGTTGTGTGTCATGCCAACTTCGGATAATTTCAGTCGGCTGCTGCAGGTGAGCCCCGCTTCATTATTAACCGAACAAAATGGTGACCCGAAGCTTAAGCAATTCCAGGACAGTTCGAAAGAGGGAATCGTTAAACGAAATGTGAGATCCCAAGAGAGGAGCGGCATACTCTATCGAAAATATCTAGATAGGCGAGGAGTAGAATTTGACCAAGTAGTCGTATCTCAGGCGTATCGTCAGGATTTGCTTAGTTTGCTGCATGGAGGATCATGGTCAGGCCACTTAGGCGTAAAGAAGACGAAAAATCGTCTTTTACAGGAATACTACTGGCCTGGATTCTTTAAAGATGTAGAGAGGTTTGTAAAATCTTGTGATGTGGGTCAGCGAGTGGGTAAGCCGGGAGATAAGGCGAAATTTTCAATGAAGCTGGTACTCGTTATCACGGAACCCTTTCGTCGGTTGGTAATTGACACAGTAGGTCATTTGCCCAAGACAACTTCAGGCTACCGTCACATCCTGACCTTAATCTGCCCAGCTACTAAATTTCCAGAGGCGGTCCCGCTAAAAGAGCTAAGTTTCGTGGAAGTCGTGAACGCACTTCTGTCCGTGTTTGCCCGGGTAGGCTTTCCTGCCGAGATACAATCAGACCAGAGCACCATTTTCACGAGTGCCTTAACGACAACCTTTCTAGAGCAGTGTGGCGTGAAATTATTGCATAGTTCAGTCTACCATCCGCAGTCGAACTCGATAGAGTAGCTTCACTCCGTGATGAAGCGAGTGTTAAGAGCCTTATGTTTTGAACGAAAAACTTACTGGGAAATGTGCTTACCTGCAACGATGTTTGCACTAAGAACTGCACCACATGAGACAACAGGGTCTACGCCAGCGGAACTTGTTTACGGCCACAGACTGTGATCTGCTCTTCGTATGCTGAGAGAGTCGTGGGAAGGTCAGGGTGATGATCCTGTAGTAGTGGAATATGTCCTCACATTGTTGGATCGTCTAACAAAAGCCCAAGAACTGACCTAGAGTGCGATGACCAAAGCACAGCAGAAGGCTAAACTTTACTGCGATCGAACAGCTAAAGCGCGACACTTTGCTGTAGGAGACAGGGTCATGTTGTTGAGGCCCTCCCAAAAGAATAAGCTTGAAGTGCAATGGGTCGGCCCGGCCGAAATTACTCGAAAATTGTCTGACACCAACTATGTGGTAAAATTACCAGGAAGTCGTAAGGTACACCAGGTGTATCATAGCAACTTACTCAAGCCCTATAAAGAGAGGGAAGCCATCGTGAACATGACTTTAAATGTTCCGGAAGAGGTTCCGGCAGAAATTCCTGAATTAGCTCCCGAATCGGACTAAGTCCCGATTGAGAAAAGAGTTGAGGATTTAGCATCAAAGTCACAGCTGACAATGAAGCAGAAGCAGGAATTGCGTGGTCTTTTGACCGAGTTTCAGGACAGATTTGTAAGCGAGCCAGGCCGGACATCCGTCCTCACTCATGACATAGAGCTTACCTCGTTGGAACCGGTAAGATCTAAGACGTATCGGGTGTCACCTCGCCGGCTTCAGCTAATAAAAGCAGAGGTTAACAAGATGCTGGAATTGGGCGTAATTGAGCCGTGTGAAAGTGATTACACTTCCCCGTTAATTCTTGTGGAGGTACCCGGCAAAGATCCGCGTCCTTGCGTAGACTATCGTAAGTTAAACCTCATCACCAGGGATCAGACATACCCAATTCCCCACATTGAGGAACGCGTCGAGAGGGTAAGCAGCGCGGAATTTATCTCAACGCTAGACCTAGTGAGAGGTTACTGGCAGCTGCCGCTCACCGAGAGGGCGAGCCGGTACGCTGCATTTATTTCACCATTGGGGACATTCCGCACTAGAGTGTTGAGTTTCGGCCTAAAGAACGCGCCTTACTGTTTTTCAAACACAATGGATAAGGTTTTGCGGGGTCAAGAGGACTTCGCATTGCCTTACATGGACGACGTCGCCGTGTTTTCTTCGTCTTGGCCAGAACACTTGGCGCATTTGAGAGCAGTACTGACACGTCTACGTGAAGCAGGTTTAACGGTAAAGGCGCCCAAGTGTCAGCTAGCACAAGCAGAGGTACTCTATCTCGGGCATGTTATCGGTTGAGGGCATCGCCGTCCCTCTGAAATGAAAGTGGCAGCTATCCGAGACTTTCCCCAGCCCCGAACGAAAACCGATATTTGGGCTTTTCTTGGAATAGCTGGTTACTATCGTACGTACATCCCTAGATATTCCGACATTGCCAGCACTCTTACTGACGCGTTGCGCAAGACCGAGCCCCAAATGGTCGACTGGGATGAGGAGAAAGAAAAGGCTTTCCGCGTTTTGAAAGCGGCCTTGTCGAGCCAACCTTTGCTTAGTTCACCGGACTACTCGAGGCCTTTCATAGTACAATGCGACGCTAGTGATAGAGGCATGGGGGCAGTTCTTAGTCAAAGGGATGAGGGGGATCAAGAGCATCCCGTCCTATATGTTAGCCGGAAACTCACCCTTCACGAGCAGGTTTACAGCGCTAGCGAAAAGGAATGTGCGTGCTTGGTTTGGGCAGTTCAGAAACTGGCATGTTATATTGCCGAAAGCAAGTTCATTGTAGAAGTGGACCATTGTCCTCTCACCTGGCTACAGACCATGTCCTCTAAAATGGCCGCCTGCTGCGTTGGAGCCTCGTTTTGCAACAATATACTTTTGAAATACGCTACAAAAAGGGTGTACTCCATGGCAACGCTGCTGGCTTAAGTCAATGCCGCTGACGCGAGAGGATGTCTCGAGAACTCTGGTATTTTTTTCCTGACCTAGACAAGGGCTAGTGATTGTTTTTTTTTTACTCTTTTAGGTGTACTTGTTTGAAAACGTTGAAGACACGGCTATCCAGGGTTTCGGGTTCGGTGTGCTTCCAGTGTTGTTGTTTTGTGTCACCTTAACGTATGAGTAACATTTATAATAAATTGTGTATTTCCTTTATCATCAGTTAAAGGGGAAAATTGCCTGGTGGAGTTTGGCGCAATTATCCGGCGCTCACCGACTGAGTAGTTGTGTTTTCATGTGCGTATGTGATGTCTGTTGAGCCCACAATGAAGCAGGTGGTGCCCTCTACTTCATCAAAGACGGTCGTCACCAAACCGACTCCCGGCGCTGATCTCTCCGGACAGTGGCTGCAAACCTCAGCCCATCGAGATCTTTACCCCCCCCCCCCCCCCCCGCGTGAGAGACTGTTATGACCGGCCCCAGCATTGGGATTCTCCGAAGGTTTGCGAACTCCTCTGGCAGACTGTCGACGCATTTCGGGGATAGCCTGCACCTGAGACGGCCTTGCGGCCAAGCGAAAACAAAGGTCAACGCACTGGTTTTGCGCAAGGGAACCAAGCAAGAGGAGTTGCGGGGGACTGTTACGACTGGCCCCAGCATTGAGATTCTCCGAAAGTTTGCGAACCCCTCTGGGAGATCATCGACGCATTCCCGGGATAGCCTGCACCTGAGACGGCCTTGCAGCCAAGCGAAAACAAAAGTCAACGCACTGGTTATGCGCTAGGGAACCAAGCAAGAGGAGTTGCGGGGAGAACCGGTTCTTGACCGACTGTGTCGTCGACCCCCACCTCCCCATTCAGGCTCCTCCGTTTCGCCGGGAGAATTCCGGAGTCTGCTGTGCGTTCGTGGCCATGTTTGGGCATTTTTAGGGCGCCGTGACCATATTTGGACATCGTGTTAGGTTGTGCCACTCCATGTCTTGTGAGGTGTGTTAGGTTGTACCACTCCATGTCTTGTGAGGTGTCTCCCTCGTGGCCGAGGGGCCGGGGCCACCGTATTGGCTGACGATGCAGTCAATGCGTCCAGTGTCGGAAACGCGGCGCTATAAAATGCCGAAGACGTTTTGTATCTCTTTCTTCTCTCTTTGGATCAGTTGATCACTTCTCAACATGTAAATAAATCTCTGTCGTTCGTTCGGGCGCTTCTTCTCGCTGAATTGTCGGACGATGGATTCTGCGACGGGGCCAGCTACCGGAAACAAGACCGGCAGGACCCGGAGTCCCAACAAGAGCTATGAGCCACATCAATCATTGGTTTCAGCAAAGGGTCACGCTTTTGTTCGTGACAGAAGACGTCCAAATTTCGGAAGTTGGGTGAGATTGCGGCCAGATAGCTGTCGAAATCATCATCATCAGCATCCACAATCGGAGATGGAAGACGAGATAAGCAGTCGGAGTCTTCGTGACATCGACCGCTCTTGTAGGTCACAGAAAAGTTATATTCTTGAAGCAAGGCCCAAAGAGCACCGACCAGCTGGGTCGCGTAGTCCGCCGAGCCAACAAAGAGAATGATGATCTGTGACAATCTTGAACTGCCGGCCCTACAAATAAGGTCTGAACGTTTGGATGGCGAAAACAACAGCAAGACATTCCAGTTCAGTGACCGTATAATTCCTCTCCACCTTAGTCAAAGTACGACTTGCATACGCCACAACGTGCTGGTGGCTTTCCTGATACTGAACTAGCTCGGCACCAACACCGATACCACTAGCATCTGTATGCAGTTCCGTGAGTGCCTCTTGGTCGAAATGGCGCAAGAGGGGCCCGCAAGTAAGCAAATATTTCAGCTGCTCGAAAGCTGCCTCACACTCAACGGTCCATCGGAATGGGGCGTTTTTGCGGAGGGGATGAGCAAGCTGGGCAAAGTCTATGATAAACTGACAAAAATAAGAACACAGGCCCACGAAGCTACGGAGATCCTTCACAGAGGTTGGTAGCTTGAAGTTTCGAACAGTGCTGAATTTTTGCAAGTCTGGCCGTATACCATCCCTGTCGACTAGATATTCGAGCACACGGGTTCGACGCTGACCAAAATGACACTTCCTTGCGTTTAAAACGAGACCAGTTTGTTTGACGCAATCTAGAACAACGCTAAGCCGATGGTTGTGTCCGTGGAATGTCTTGCCACAAATAATTACATCATCGAGATAACACATATATATCTCCCATTTGAGACCGCGAAGGATGGAGTCCATGAATCGCTCGAAGGTAGCTGGAGCATCGCATAAGCCAAACGGCATAACGTTGAATTCAAATAGCCCATCAGGCGTGACAAAAACAGTATTCTCTTTGTCAGCCGGATGCATTGGTATTTACCAGTATCCAGACCTTAGGTCGACGGACGAAAAGTATGCGGCCGAGTGCAGACAATCCACAGCATCGTCGATGCGTGGTAACGAATACACGTCTTTCTTTGTGACGGCGTTGAGACGGCGGTTTACCAATACAACAGGAGCTGCCCAGGGACTGCTTGACTCTTGAATAACGCCTTTCTGCAGCACGGTCGTTGACCTGATCGGCGATCACTTGCCTCTCTGAAGGGGATACGCGATAGGGTTTCTGGCATATCGGTGTAACATCTCCCGTGTTGATGCGGTGGTGCATACGGGATTCGGGCAACATGGAACAACGCTTGTTTTAAGCGAAATCAGACTCGAGCGTAGCGGGTAAGCACCTCCTCGAGGACATCCTGCTCGGAAGAAGGCAACGACTTATTAATCATATGATCAATCTCGGCTGAGTAGTTTGGCGCAGTCTGACTGATGGCTGAAGACTCTGAGACCATTCTGACTTCAATTGTGGCCTGCTCCTCGAATATTCCCAGTTTCAAGACGGCTGGTAGAACAACAGGCTCTGAGGCTGCGTTGAGCAGCCACAAGCAAGCATGTCCGTCGATGGCTGTAAGGACAGACCGTGGGACCAGCACATTCTTCTTGATGGCGTTTGCACGATCAGGCTCCACAAGTCAAGTGCAGGGTGCTGAGCGGACATGAGAAGAGCATACGGGTACAAACACTGCTGTTCGACCAGAGATCGTCACATCTTCAGACAACGAAAGCGCATTGATGGGCACAGTCGTAAAATTGTGAACTATTGCAGCGGGGAATGTACTTTGTAGAAGAATCTCTCAAGTTCCACAGTCATGCGTAGCGCTGCATTCATGAAGGAGGTGTATCACTAAAATGATGTCATGAGTTGCGCGAGCCAGTACAGTGAATTCAACTCGGAAATTTTGTCCACCAATCGTGAGCACAACTGAACAAATACCAACAGGACATAACGCTTCGCCTCCAACTCCACGAAAAGTTTCTTTACGATTTCACGCAAACACAATTTTGTAAACCAAGAAACGATGTTTAAAACGAAGACTAATAGCCGAAACAGCAGCACCAGTGTCTACAAGAGCAAGAGTACCTACACCGTCTATACTTACACGCACTTTGTTCACCAACTTCACAGCAGAAGGAGGAATTGGCGAAACTGACCGTCCCGCTTTCGCACCTCCATCAGTCGCACCAGTTAGTTTCCCAGCTGATGCGGGGAAGGTGACCAACGACGCGGAGACGGCGACAGGCGGGACCGTGTCGGAGGCGGCGTCAAGCTTCGCTCGTAGGCGGGGGACTTGCTGCGAAATTTGTTAGGCCATTGTTGTCGGGGACGGTGGGCGGCCGGATGAGAGGTCGAGGTTTCGTGCATACGAGGCGTTTCGTACATACGAGCCGGATACGTCGAAAAACGTGGTGGTGCAGGTGGCCGTCTGGGAAGGAAGTGCGAAATGTGCCCTGTTGACCGCATGTGTAGCAAACGGGACTTGTCGGCTTACATTAACAGGAGCAGAGGTGGCAGAAGTACGCGGAGACGGGTCGTGCTCCGCAGGAACATTTTATGATGACGCATAGTAGTCTTCTCGTAGAGGCCTGGTTGACAACGGTCGGGGGTCCGCAGCGGCACCTCGAAATGATGACATCCGGTGGTGGCCGCTACCCTTCGGGGAAAACGGAATCCGCGGGGTAAAATCTGCAGTTTCTATGCGTGGTCGGTTTTCGAATTGGCGCTCTCGCATCCAGTAGGGAGGTAGTTCGGGGCACGTGGTGAACGAGCATTGGTGGTGAACGTCACCTGCTTGAAGTCGTACGAGCTCTTCTCGAACTACCCGACGTACGAGAAAAGGAATGTCTTCGCAGGTGGTGACGTCCATACTTGCCACAGTGAAAACATTGTCCAAGCACCCGAACTTGGGTAAAACTCTCCGTGTCTACAACGCCTCGAATGCGCGACACTGCTGGCTGAAAATAGAAGGAGTGTTCAAGTTTTTTTACGTTATTAAAAAATTGTACACGTCCTCGGCGATGCCTTTTAACAAATGACTGACTTTGTCTTCGTCAGACATATTTGCGTTGACAATCCCGCAAAGCTTCAATATTTCTTCGATGTAGGTTGTGCAGGTTTCGCCGGGCAACTGAGCCCTACGTGACAGCGTTTGCTTAGCTCTCTTTTTCATAGAACTCGTGTCCCCAAAGCAGGCCTTCAGTTCCTTAACATATATATCCCAACTCGGGAGGACATGTTCATGGTTCTCATACCAAAGCAAGGCTGTCCCGGCAAGGAAGAATACTACGTTCACGAGCTTCGCCGGTGCGCCCCATTCGTAGTAGCGGCTCACTCCGTCGAAGTGTTTTAGCCAAGCGTCCACGTGCTCGTCAGTTTTACCTGAGAATATTCGTGACTCAGGTGCCCAGTAGTCTGGTTGTCGAGGTCGACGGCCACCTTGTGTCGTGTCGGTGGCACTGGTGGATGCACCAGCGTAGTACGTCAATGGGATTGCTGGGTCGTCGTTCATGCAGATGTCCGGGGGTAGGTGCAGTGAACGAGTGACGTGCCTCGCACTCACTGGTAGCGGTTGCATACCCTCCTTTTTATTAGACCTTCCACAAATATATACAATCACAAGGACCCAGTGTTGCCAACTTAAACACAGAAACCGAAACAACAGGTACTATATACAGGATACAACATTTTCCCTCCCTCATTTATTTTTTTGATTTTGGGAAGGTGTTAGTACGTTAGTATAGGTTAATCGCGCACAGTTTATATGTGGAACGAGAAATACACAACAAGAAATGCACATCAACATATACACACAAAATTATCTATACACATGCCAAAAATCGTGAATACATAGCTAACAGGTACACCAACTAAGGAATATTTACACATTCACACTTTATAACCATATCCGTGCGGTCACCGTCTCTCTCGGTGCGGCTGAATGCGACGACCAGGTGGGCACGACACCACAGGTTCTTCTGTAGTGTTCACGGGCGGGCGTGAAACAGTTTCTGAAGCAGGAAACTGTCCGGCGGCTGGTCTCGTTGGCGAGCGGGAATCGTAGTCTGCACTAGGCACAGGTTTCGATGCGGGAGCACTTGCCTCGGCGGACCCTGGCTTCCATGTTGCAGCGAGCAGCTTCGCGTCAACGGGATCGTGATGGAATGGATATTCACGCCCTGCAGAGTGTTGCTGAAGGCCATTGTCGCCAGGGCGCCGAGCAGGCACCTTGCACAGCTTTGCCGCGTTCCATGTTTTGCCGTCGTCGAGAATGAAGGTTGCCGGGCCGCATTGCTCGATGACTTTCCTTGGCTTCGAGAAAGATATGTCACCTTTTAATGAAACCGATGGTTATCTTCACCCGCACCATGTCTTCTATTGCCACTGTTGTCGGTTTTGCCGCTCGCCTCCTGTCGGTGTAGGCTTTGCTGTACTCTTGCCCGCGCTTCACACGTTGCCGCAGCCTGGCCAGCTCCTGGTAAGGTGCCTTTCCGAAGGACTGGGGCGATAAGCCGAAGATGTCAAGCTTCGTTCTTGGCCGCCTTCCATGTAAAATTACCGCAGGGGCCACTCCTGTTGTGGCGTGTGGTGTACACCTGTATGCGGCGAGGTAAATCTGTGCAGCAGTTCGCAGCGGACGTTGTTCTAGACGGGCCAGTTGTAGGTAAGTCTTGAACGTGCGGTTGAACCGCTCGATCTGTCCGTTTGTTGCCTACGGGTAATAAACAGATGAGTGCGACAGGCGGATCGCTCGTTCTTGTAGGAAGTTGACAAATTCCTTTGACGTGAATTGGGGCTGATTATCACAGACTATCGCTTCAGGATAGCTTTCTAGTGCAAATACATTGAGCAGGAACTCGGTCACGGTTCCTGTTGAAGTTTCCTTTGAAAACTGTACTTCTGGCCATTTTGAGAAGTAATCTACTAATGTCAGCACAAATCTGTAATCTGGAGGCGCCCTGTCCAGGGTACCAACGATATCCATTGCAAGTTTCTGCCATGGTCTCTCTCGTAGCTCGACAGGTTGCAGCGGGGCAGGCGACGTCTTTGCCGATTTATCTGCTGCTTGACAAATGCTGCAATTGTGAACTGCTTCTTCCACGTGACTGTCCATGCAGGGCCACCCAAATTGCTCCCTATGTCTGACTTTGGTGCGTCCGATACCCTGTTGAGTATCATGTGCTGTTGCCACAAGTTGAGCCACGAGAGATGATGAAACTACAAGCCTCTCTGCACGCAACAACAATTCGCTCACTACTGACAATTCGTCTTGAACTCTCAATTATAGTTCCAGACCTTCCGGCAAGTCTCTGTGTGACGGCCAAGACCCATTCACAAACACCTTCACCTTTTGTAGAGTGGCGTCAGCAAGAACCACTTGTTCAAATTGCTCTTTGGTCAGGCAACTTGGTAACCATGGACACAATTTGGAAACAATTTCTCCTCAAAAGCCAGCTCTCCATGTGCCATATGAACGGGTAACCGCGTAAGAGCATCGGATATTCTGTCAGGTAAGCCTTTCTGGTACTCCACCGTGTAATTGTAACGTGGTAGCCTTGTGCACCAACGTGCAATTTAAACTGGGCGTCGGCCTGAGCCCTGCAAAGACAGAAGCGAAACGAGGGCCTGGTGATCTGTTCGGAGAGTGAAGATCCGTCCCCACAGGTATGCATGCCAATGCTCACATGCCCAAATGCATGCAAGTGCTTCCTTCTTGCCAACTGCGTACTTTCTTTCAGCCGGAGATAGCGTGCGTGAAGCAAAAGCAACAGTACGAAGCTTATCGGCGTGCTGCTGAAGTACTGCTCCAAGACCACATTCGGGTGCATCAGTGGAAATGATAATTGAAAGCGCAGTATCAAACATGTGCAAGACAAGATCCGACGATAGCATCTCCTTTACCACGCGGAAACTGTTATCCACAACAGACCAGGTGAAGGTTTCGCCTTTCCTAAGAAGAGCCCTCATTGGTTCTACCATCTCGGCCAAGTGTGGCACAAACTTGGCGTAGTATTCCTTCAACCCAAGACAGGAGCAGAGTTCAGCAGCATTTCTTGGAACTGGGGTTTCCACAATTGCGTCCACTTTCCCTGACAGTGGCGAAATACCGCAAGGTGTCACCTTGTGGCCCAAAAATTCAAGCTCCTGAACTCCAAACACACATTTGCTGTCGAGCTTCAGACCTGCGTTTTTGATACGCTGCAACACTGCCTCCAAGTTCTTTAGGTGCTCCTCAGCTGATTTACCAAAAATAATTACATCGTCGATGTAAAAGAGGACACCCGCACAATTGCGAAGGATTCGAGACATCACACTCTGAAAAGCAGCAGGTTCTGAGGCTAGCCCAAAACAAACGCGTTTGAACCGGTACAGCCTTTCATGTGTTATAAAAGCTGTCAAGTCCCTGTTCTCAGGATCGAGCGGAGTTTGGTGGTACGCAGACGCTAAGTCGAGTTTGGAAATGTGCGTGGCACCCACCAAGGCTTGGAGCAACTCATCCATGTGAGGCAGCGGAAAGCTGTCCGGAACGATGACCTTGTTAGGTTCGCGTAAATCTACACAAAGCCTAATACTTCCATTTTTCTTCTGAATGACTACAACAAGGGACACCCATTCTGACGCATTTATACGTTCAATGATGTCCAAGCTTTCCAAGCGCTGCAGTTTGGAAGACACGCGTGGTCGTAACATGAAAGGAAGCCGGCGACGTTTTGATGCTACTGGCTGAACACCCGCACGTGTCTTAATCCTGTGAACAAAACCTTTTGCAAGGCCCAGCTCATTTGTGAAGAGCGAGCAACACTTTTGCTGAAGGGCTGACGGCAGCTGCATGGATGGCTCTATTGGACATGTCCGAGCTACTTCGGCGTTCGGTACCGTGCTGGTTTGAAAACACTGCAGCTGAGAGCCTTCAATACTCAGCTTCAAGGCCTTAATACCATCCAAGCCAACGAGAGAAGTACCCTGCTCGATGACATAATACAAAAGCGGTGCGCTGCGATTCTCGAAAAAGACCTCAAATAAGATGCAGCCTCGAACAGAAATTGGTCTTTTGGAATAATCCAGAAGCGTCACAGTAGGAACAGGAATAAGCGGCACACCAGAGAAATGTTGGTCAAACACCTTGCTTTGAAAGAATGGAAACGGAAGAGCCAGAATCGACTAACAGCTTCATAGCGACTTGCCCGATCTGAATGGTAATGAGAATTCCGGATGCAAGAGGCTGTGGAACTAAAAGAACCTCGACGGTTTCATCCTGCAACGAGCTATGTACTGAAACCTCGTGGACAGCTGTTTGCGACCGCTTCTGGTTGCAAACGTTCTCAAAATGTTCGATACGCCCACATAAGAAGCATTTTTTTTTCCTTTAGCTGGGAAGCGTTTCCAAGAAGCGCGATGCTGTTCAGAACCACACCTGAAGCAATACGAGGCCCGCTGCGGCGGTCTAGTGGATAAGGTACTCGGCTGCTGACTCGCAGGTCGCGGGTTCAAATCGCGGCTGCGGTGGCTGCATTTCCGATGGAGGCGGAAATGTCGTAGGCCCGTGTGCTCAGATTTGGGTGCACGCTAAAGAACCCCAGGTGGTCAAAATTTCCGGAGCCCTCCACTACGGCGTCTCTCATAATCATATGGTGGTTTTGGGACGTTAAACCCCACAAATCAATCAATCAAATGAAGCAATACGAAGAATTCGCGGGTTGCTGCAAGTTCGATGGAGAGCGCTGTCGAGATGGGTGGGGGGGGGCGGTTCCCTGATGTAGCTGCTTTTTTTAATGAAATGTATGTAAGGAGAGGTTGGTGCTAATGCGCGGCGCCGGCTACTCCTCTTCTCTTGCACAAAAGTCAACATCGCACATTCAGTAGTAAACACAAGGATATACATATGTACAATGAGTTCACGTATTTCCACACTGAGTGTCCACACTACACAGAAATGAGTCCACACTGCGTAGAACTGTGTCCGCACCACACTGAGTTTGTAAAAAAACAAAAGAAATCCACAAAAGTAATCACGCCAATTTAAGTGTTCACACAAAAACGTGCAAGTTCAATAAAACGTGTAAGTGATCTCGTCGCTTAAATACTGACATGTTTTCAGAAAGGTTTTCCCAAAAATATTGTAGTGAAGCAGGAAAATACTGTTTTGAAACATACCGTGGTTAACATTTGTTTTTTTGTTTAGTACTTTTGAGCTATCATCGCGTTGACTGAAAGTGCGAGCACGCGGCAGTGAATTCGGTGATTGCAACGATTAACCGCCTTTTGTGCCAGACTGTGCAGATACTGGTTGCACAGAGACGGAAAACTTCTTCATTTCCACTGCTGCCTGCTCGATTTGACTCGCGAGAGCAACTGCCTTGTTGAACGAAAGCGAATACCCTTCTAACAGAAGACGTTCCCGAATACGATGCGAAGACACACCGGAACAAACTGGTCACGTAGTGACTCTTCTTGCGACATAAATGAGTATATCGCGGCAAGCTCTGTTAGCACGATCACGTATTCTTGAATAGACTCGCCTGGGAACTGAATTTGACGGTGAAATCGGTGGCGCTCGACGACCAGGTTGCAGGTGGCATCGAAGTGGTTAGCCAGTGCTGCTACCGCGGAGTCAGTGCTGCTACCGCGACGTGTAGTGGGCACGGCGGACCAGCTGCGGGCATGTGGCCTCACAAGCCATTTCTCTGCTTAATGCAGGTGCTCGTTTTTGGTTTGACCGGAGCGACGTATCATCCAAACTTCTGTTCTACCGGATCTACAAGCTGTCAAAACGTGCCTGTTCCTTCCACGTGGTTTCTTAACACGGGATCACCGACGGAGGCTTATCAAGGAACCTTTCTTCTCATGCCAGCCTTGGTCACACCCACGTCAACCCCAGCGCCACCTGCACGTCATGTGACATCGGTCGACAACTCTATAAAAGGACGACTGAAACTGCACACCTTCAGTGGGCACGGCGGACCAGCTGCGGGCATGTGGCCTCACAAGCCATTTCTCTGCTTAATGCAGGTGCTCGTTTTTGGTTTGACCGGAGCGACGTATCATTCAAACTTCTGTTCTACCGGATCTACAAGCTGTCAAAACGTGCCTGTTCCTTCCACGTGGTTTCTTAACACGGGATCACCGACGGAGGCTTATCAAGGAACCTTTCTTCTCATGCCAGCCTTGGTCACACCCACGTCAACCCCAGCGCCACCTGCACGTCATGTGACATCGGTCGACAACTCTATAAAAGGACGACTGAAACTGCACACCTTCAGTGGGCACGGCGGACCAGCTGCGGGCATGTGGCCTCACAAGCCATTTCTCTGCTTAATGCAGGTTAGTTATTACTCTGCTTCGTTCAAGAGCGATTACCGCTGCCTTTTGGTCTTGCCGTGCCCACGGCGTTGTGCTAGTATCGCTTACGAAATGTACTGTGCATGCTTGCTTCTATTGTGCGGTGATGTTGAGACAAATCCAGGTCCCGACATAGAAAAAATGCTGCAAGAACTACTGGTAGGACAAACCAAATTGGTTAAAGATGTGGCGGCTCTTAGAACACAGCAAAATAACATGGAAAAGATTTTCGCTGATTGGGGCCGTCGGTTCACTGAATTAGAAAAACGTGCTGCTCGTGTAGATGATCTTGAACGGACCGTAAAATCTCTAGAATCCAAAATTGTGGACTTAGAAGACAGGAGTAGGCGTTCTAATCTGTTGATCTTCGGTCTTCAAGAGGAAGCCGGTGAAACGGAAACTGAGCTTAAGCAAAAAGTTGTTACCGATATATTTTCCGAGAAATTAAATGTAAATTGTAGTTCGATTGGAAGAATCCATCGTCTAGGGAAGCCGGGTAAACAAAGACCAGTTATCATTTTTTTTCAAAACTTCAATGAAAAACGTGATGTTCTAAAAAACGCCTACAAGCTAAAAGGGACAAGCTTTTCCGTACAAAACGATTACTCGCGTGAAACACTCAGAAAACGTAAATTGCTATGGGACAGTGCGAAAGCAGAAAAAAAAGAAGGCAAGAAAGTCGCTTTGATAGACGAGAAACTGCGAGTCGATAACGATTACTTTATATGGAGCGATCCCACCAACAGCAGGGTTAAAATTCATAACTATCGTAGCACTTCAAAAAAGGACTGACTTCCCCCACCTCGTGTTTTCCGAATTTTGAACATTAATGCACGAAGTGTTCTTAATAAAACTGAGAAGCTTGAAGCGGTTATTCTTGGGCATAACCCACACGTGGTCGTCATCACGGAAACTTGGTTGCATGACGAAATAGATGATACGGACGTCTTTCCCTCTGATTACCGTGCTTTCCGTCGTGATAGGCATACAAGGGGTGGTGGTGTTGCTGTCTTGGTGAGGCAAGATATCACCGCAGTTCTCCTACGTCAGACAGCTAATCTTGAAACGCTTTCTTTAAAGATTTTATGCCGTAATACATCTTTTCTATTATTTGCTGTTTATCGAGCCCCTGATTCCCCTCCGCAATTTCTTCAAGATCTGCATGAACACATGGCATCTTTTGTACACAATAAAATTTTTTAACAGGTGATTTCAATCTACCGGGCATTGACTGGATTCGCGGTACATATAGCGCTGATGTGAGCGTAAACTATGAACATTTGCGTGACATTATTTTGATGCATAACTTACAGCAAGTGGTTACTGAGCCTACACGAATTAGCGCTGCTTCTGCTTCAATACTTGACCTTATATTTATTAGCCAGACTTTTCAAGAGTTTTCTGTTTCTGTTGAACAAGGCATTTCTGATCACGAACTTGTGGCTTTTTCCTGTACCATCGATCTTCCCAAGTCTACTAGTTGTAAAACTGTTTCTGTAAAGGATTATTCACGTGCCAATGATGAGAGCGTACTAGATTACCTTGATGATAGTCTGAGTGCTTTTGGGGGACATGACACTGCTAAACTTTGGGACGAATTTAAGAATATTTGTATGCACTGTATCGACAACTTTATTCCAAGCAGAACTAAAAAAACATCCAAACCTACTCCCTGGATGACGCGTGAGATAGTGCATGCGAAGAGAAAAGTCAAACGTCTGAGACGACGGGGTATTTCTCGTGACGAAATCGTACCATGCCAAGCTAAATTAAACGAGGCTGTTAGGGCAGCTAAACTTCGTTACTTTCAATTTACCCTGCCTAACTTCATCCGAACTGCTCCCAGCAAGTTTTGGAGCTTTCTCAGCAAAAAAAGTAAACCAGTTGACCATATTATGCACGAGCGCAATCCTGTCGTCGCTAAACAAGAGATCGCTGTTCACTTCAATGCTTATTTTAATAGTATATTTTCAAACTCGCCTGTTCCCCGTTGCCTGAATCACACAATGGTGAAGGATGACTTTAGTTTTGTTTCTTTGCCTGGCGTCTTTTCTATACTGTTGAATATAAAAACAAAATCATCACCCGGGCCTGACAACTTACCAAACGTGTTTCTTCACAGATACGCCGAAATGCTATCGCGTTTTCTTGTTATCATCTTTCGTGCATCACTATCTTCAGCAGTGCTTCCGAACGACTGGCTATCTGCTCGTGTCATTCCTATCCTAAAGAAAGGCGATCCATCATTAGTTCAAAACTACCGCCCCATATCACTAACCTCCTCTTGTTGTAAACTTTTAGAACACATTATTGCTAACGAAATCACTAGGTTTCTTGATGATCGAGCTATTTTAACTCCTATGCAGCATGGATTTAGGAAGGGCCTCTCCACTGTAACCCAATTAACTACTGTAATTCACAGTCTCGCTAGCGTTGTCGACAAATCAGGACAAACTGACATCATATTTCTGGATTTTAGGAAGGCGTTTGATCTCGTGTCACACGCGAAACTAATCGAAAAACTTGTTCATCTGGACGTTCCCTCATACCTAGTAAATTGGATTTCTGCTTACCTCTCTAACCGTAGGCAATTTGTTGCAATTGATAATTACTGTTCGAGTGACCTTGCTGTTACTTCTGGAGTTCCCCAAGGAAGTGTTCATGGACCTTTATTATTTAATATATACATTAATGACATAGTTGACTCTATTACTAAACCTGTACAGATAAAATTATTCGCTGATGACTGCTTACTCTTTATTGAAATTACCTGCCAGCAAGACCAAATCACCCTAAACTCTAACCTTCAAAATATTTTAACATGGTGCGAACGCTGGGACATGCAGCTTAATATTGATAAAACAGTATTTATGAAAATCACCAAAAAAATTAATAAACTTTCGTTTACGTATAATCTTGCATCCATGCCTCTTACAGAGGTTGATGAATATAAGTACCTGGGTGTCATCATAACTAATAATCTCAGTTGGAACTCCCACATCTCTCACCTTTGCGACTCAGCCTTCAAAAAACTCTGCTACCTCAGACACAAATTAAAACATGCTCCTCCCGAGACCCGTCTAACCGCTTATACCTCTCTTGTCCGTCCTAAGCTTGAATATGCAGCTATCGTATGGGATCCTTACACTAAAACTAACATCGATGCGCTAGAAAGGATCCAACGTAAAGCAGTAAGATTCATCTTCTCCAAATATCGCACCAGTGACTCTCCAAGTGACCTAATGGCCCAACACAACATTCAGTCCTTGCAACTAAGAAGAAAAATTCACAGGCTTAAATTTCTATTCTTACTGTATAATAATAAATTGTCTCTTTCTCCTGAACCTTACTTAAAGCCTCTCACTGCTCGCCGAACAAGACATCGCCACTCTGCCACATTAACGCCTTACAATACCAAAACCAACATCTTTAAGTATTCCTTTTTTCCTCGAACAGTAGCCGACTGGAACAGCCTACCTCTTAGTACACTCAGCAACACCGACTCTATCGCATCCATTTCATCTTAGATCTAGCCCTTCCTCTTTCAATACAGTGATCCAGTATTTTTTTCCCCTATTTATTTTTTTTTACTAACTCCTTTGTACATTGATTAGATAGTTCTGTATTGTTTATCTTCTCATATTGTATATTATTTTTCTTTGTATCACATTTCTTTTAGTGCTCATTTACTTGTTAGTAGATTCACTTTGTTGTTGCTTTGTATAGATCCTACTTGTATATATTCTTGATATTTGCAGACTTTGTACTTTTGTTCGTACTTTTCCCCTCCTGCCTGGGCCTATTAAGGCCTGCAGTATTCCTAAATAAATAAATAAAATAAATAAAGAACGAGTGACGTGCCTTGCACTCACGGGTAGCGGTTGCATACTCTCCTTTTTATTAGACGTTCCACAAATATATAAAATCACAAGGACCCAGTGTTGCCAACTCAAACACACAAACCGAAACTACAGGTACTATATACAGGATACAACTGTAGGCCAGCTAAGCGTCTGCTTTTTCGAAGAACGTTTCCTGCGGGGTCCAGGAGGGCAAGTTACCCAGCACCTCCACCAAAGCTGTTACGGATGTGATGAGTTTATTTACACTGAAAAATGTCAGTGCTCTACCGTCACTGCCAAATCACCATCGCTCGAGAGCGTCCAATCTCTCTTTCTCTTCGCTCTTTCAGTCCACGTTACAATATTATACCAGCAGCGCTGAATGATGTTAAGAACTACAACCTTGCAAACTAATGACCAAGTTTTGTAAAAGGTGAAAAAAAGTATTGAGTTGTCGCACTTTTATGCGCAATAGATATACTTGGCTATTATAGTGTGAAAGATGAGCTGACTTGACGCAAAGGGAACAACACTCTACTTAGAATTAACCAGCACCTGCTGACAATTTTGCAAAAAATGACATAGCGTATCAACCATCTCTGAAGTGAAAAATTCTGCAGGTCCCGCATCTTGCGGGAATTGATTTTATGCGAAGTGGTTGGCAAGTAATTGCCTATACTGCTTTCTATGTGAAAAAAGTCGGGATTTACCCATGTGAAAAAAATCGGGATTCACGAAAGACAACCGCAGTCTGATAAAACTAAAGTCTCTTAAAAACTTCATCATTGCTCCATCTGACGTGATAAGCGCGTGTGCGGTCTTTTGATTTTCACTCCAGATCTTATTACTCGCTTGCAGTGGACGAAGTGATTACATGTAACGTTTTTCCCTAGGGTTGGCATGGTTTCTTCTATCCATGACGCACTCAGTTCAATGGGGGCACTGAGGCGGTAAGGTGACCTCTAGCACAAAACTACGCCTAGCACAAAACGCTACATGTAATCATTTGGTCCACTGCAAGGCCGTAATAAATATTGTTGTGAAATTGAAACGACTCGCACGCGCACTCACTACGTCAGATGGCGTGTAGAGGCATTTTTCAAGGGGCTTTAGTTCTATCAGATGGCGATCCGCGCTGGCGCGTCCCGATTTATTAAGCACACAGGTGTGTCTTGGGAATCGATGTTATGCGTAGCATGCGGATGGAAGGTGACTGTGTTCTTATTTTTCTATAGAGCAAACGTTACAAAGTGGCGCTAAGTATGTGTACAGGTCGGTCCGCTGTGAGAGGCAACACAGGAGCGCGTCACCTGCAGTCGGCGGCGTCTGCATATTGCCACGTTCCATTTCCCAAGTTTTTGTTATCGTCCCGAAACACCACACGATTCTCAGCGCAAACCGCGCCTGCAGTTTTCTAGAAGGTTCCGGACTGTAGTAGATCATTTCGATAAGATCACGCCCACTGTGCAAACGGTACAGATTGTTCTGGAACCTACTGCCACCGCCAGCGATAACGCTAGAACATTCGACGTCAAGAGTATAAATGCCGACGCGCTTCGCCGCTTGTCAGTTGTTGATCGAAGGCCGACGCTCCGTTCGCCGCTATCAGTCCGAGACTGCTATCTGTGCGAAACTGCTGCTGTAATTGGACTTTCCGTTTACCGGGTACGGGTTCGCCCAAATAAACAGTTAAATCCCAACACGAAGTCTCCTGTCTTCGGCCACGTCTCGACTCCGTGACATCTGGTGGAGGTGCTGCTTCGTTCATGTACCGGACGCCCCCGTCAAGCCGTGAACCCAGCCCACGTCGCGGAGAAGATACCGACGCCAACCAGGAGCAGCGAACAAGCCGCCGACAGCAAGGGCTCCCACCCGAGTACGGGCTTCTACCAGACAAGGCGCGGAATACGAAGGCCATGACCGCGACTGCAGCAACAATGACAACCGCAGCGTCCCAGCCCACAATGGTCATGCATCAACCCAGGGAACCACCGATTTTCCATGGGTCATCGTTCGAAGAACCGGAGTCCTGGCTAGAAACATACGACCGTGTGGCCGCCCTCAACCACTGGGACCATGACGAAAAGCTGCGTCGTGTGTTCTTCTATTTGGAAGACACCGCAAGGACTTGGCTTGAAAATCGGGAGTCCACGCTCCGAACGTGGGATGTTTTCTGCGGCGCATTCCTGCAAACGTTCGCGAGCGTCGCTCGCAAAGAGAGGGCCGCTGCTTTATTAGAGACTCGGGTTCAGCTGCCAAATTAAAATGTCGCCATTTTCACAGAAGAAATGACCCGACTGTTCCGTCACGCTGACCCAGACATGCCTGAGGAGAAAAAAGTTCGTTTCCTTATGCGAGGGGTCAAACAGGAGCTCTTTGCGGGACTGATGAGAAACCCACCGAAAATTGTCCAAGAATTTGTAGCCGAAGCGACCACTATTGAAAAGACGCTGGCCATGCACACCAGACAGTATAATCGTCGCCTGACTCGAGAATGCGCTGCTGCTCAAGCCAGTGACTCCGACGACCTGCGTGAAACGATCCGAGCGATCATGTGGGAAGAGCTGCGCAAACTGTTGCCTTCGGCGCAGCCTCAAGTGGATTCGATCGCCGACATTGTGCGAGAAGAAGTCCGGCAATCGCTTCGAATTCCCGAAACACCGCCGCCCGAGCCAGAAACTATGAGCTACGCCGCTGCAGTGCGCCACAACGCTCCTCCCCGTCCACGCCAAAACGCCGCCCCGTCGCACTTCCGTCGCCAGACGCCACCGCCGCCACCACCACCACCGACGTCCTACCGTTCCCCAGCGGGCCAGCGCAGTGCACCGAGAAAAAAGGACGTTTGGCGTGCACCTGACAACCGCCCGCTCTGCTACCACTGCGGCGAGGCCGGGCACACATACCGCCGTTGCCAGTACCACAGATGGGACTGCGTGGCTTCGCCGTCAAGGCACCACGTCCACAGTGAGGGTAACGGCCACGTGACATTGCCGACTACCTGGCAGGAACTCAATGGACACCATGAAGTCCTTCCCGTTCGCCGTCGCCCAGCCGCCGCATGTCACCGCACCTCCGGCAGTACTCTGGCCCAACGCGGGGCCGGTCTCCTAACCCGTATCCGGGAAACTAAGGGCAGCAACCGATGGAGGTGCGGTTGCTGTGCGACGAACTACCGAAGATCCTCCGATGACGACGCTGCCGCGACGGAACTTTTTGAACACAACACCAACCAGGCAAAGCCCTGAAGGCAAAAGCTCACTTACCGAAGGTGGCCGGACGACGCAACATGGAAGGAGCGGAACAAGCCGACGCAGCCATGACCCGACGCCACGCCCTAACTGTAATGCGAGACGACGAACTAGAGACCTCGACGTTCTTATCGATGGCCACAGTGTGACTGCTCTCATCGATACTGGAGCCGACTATTCTGTCATCAGTGGGTCGTTCGCCCCAAAGTTAAAGAAAGTTAGGACAGCTTGGAAAGGCCCTGAAATCCGCACAGCCAGAGGTCATTTCGTAACGCCTGCAGGAATCTGCACAGCGAGAGTCACCATTAACGGCCGTATTTATCCTACAGACTTCGTAGTCCTACAGCGTTGCTCGGGAGATGTCATCCTTGGCATGGACTTCTTATGCCTCCATGGTGCTGTCATCAACCTAAAAACAATGTCGATAACGTTATCCACAAAAGAAGCACTACCACCGCGCACGCCGTCAGGACACCATGCCTTGAATGTGCTGGAAGAACAAGTCACCATTCCGCCTCGCTCAAGCGTCATTATTTCAGTCGGCGCTCCTAAATCACCTGACTTGGAAGGCGTCCTTGAAGGCAGTCAGCATCTGTTGGTCACCCGAAGTATTTGCGTCGCAAGAGGAATTGCAGAGCTGCGGGGAGGCAAAGCAACGGTTATGCTCACGAATTTCAGCAATGAGTACAAACATGTGAACAAAGGAACAACGGTCGCCTACATCGAAGAAATTGTCGAAGCCACCAGTGCTTTCGCCCTCGCCGATTCTGCGGAACCTGCTCAGAAAAACCAAGCCCCACCCATAGCTTTCGACGTCAATCCCAGACTTCCGAACTATAAGCAAGAACAGCTCAAGGCCCTGCTCCTGCAATACGAAGATTGCTTTTCGTCGTCACCGAAAATTCGGCAGACCCCAATCACGAAACATCGCATCATAACCGAAGAAAATGCCAGACCACTCCGTCAGAGTCCGTACAGGGTTTCGACGCGAGAACGTGAGGCCATGAAGAGACAAGTTGATGAAATGCTGCGGGATGACATTATCCAGCCGTCCAAGAGTCCATGGGCATCCCCCGTGGTGTTAGTGAAGAAAAAGGATGGGACCCTACGTTTCTGCGTCGATTATCGCCACCTGAACAAAATCACAAGAAAGGACGTGTATCCCCTCCGACGAATAGACGACGCACTTGATCGGCTCCATAACGCCAAGTACTTTTCGTCAATGGACCTCAAGACTGGCTATTGGCAAATCGAAGTCGACGAAAGAGACCGAGAGAAGACGGCGTTTATAACACCGGACGGCCTCTTCGAGTTTAAGGTGATGCCCTTCGACCTTTGCTCAGCGCCTGCAACTTTTCAACGCGTTATGGATACAGTACTGGCAGGATTGAAGTGGCAGACTTGCCTTGTGTACTTGGACGACGTCGTCGTGTTTTCCTCGAGTTTCGACGAGCATCTTCGTCGCCTTGAAGCTGTACTTCAAGCCATCAAGACTTCCGGACTCACACTGAAGCCAGAAAAGTGCAGATTTGCGTATGAGGAGCTCTTGTTTCTGGGGCACGTTATCAGCAAGTCTGGAGTTCGTCCCGATCCACGGAAAACATCCGCCATCGCCGACTTCCCGCCGCCCACTGACAAGAAAGCCGTGCGCCGATTTCTGGGCCTGTGTGCCTATTATAGGCGGTTCGTGAAAAACTTCGCCCGCATCGCCGATCCGCTCACTAACCTTACCAAGGCCGACGTAGAGTTTAAGTGGGAAACGCCGCAAGAACACGCTTTCCAGGAGCTTAAACATCGCCTCCAGACGCCTCCGTTACTTGCCCATTTCGACGAATTCGCCGAGACAGAAATACATACTGACGCAAGCAGCGTAGGTCTTGGCGCCGTTCTTGTGCAGAGGGCTGACGGACTTCAAAGGGTTATTAGTTACGCCAGCCGATCGCTATCCAAAGCAGAAGCAAATTATTCCACAACAGAAAAGGAGTGCCTCGCCATCATCTGGGCTACGTCGAAATTTCGCCCCTACCTCTACGGCAGGCCCTTCAAAGTTGTGAGCGACCACCACGCATTGTGTTGGCTAGCCACCTTGAAGGACCCCTCAGGTCGCCTCGCACGATGGAGCCTGAGACTTCAAGAATATAACATTACTGTCAGTTACAAGTCCGGCAAAAAACACCGTTACCATCAACAAACTGTCGAAGAAAACACGTTTGCTTTCGTCATCTATTACTCAACACAAAAGCCACAGCGTTGCCGTAAAGGCGAAGCAATAAACGCGATAGCAAAAATTTATTGATTGATAGATATGGGAAGTTTAACGTCTCAAAACCACCATATGATTATGAGAGACGCCGTAGTGGAGGGCTGCGGAAAGTTCGACAACCAGGGGTTTTTTAACGTGCACCGAAATCTGATTTATTGATTGATTGATATGTGGGGTTTAACGTCCCAAAACCAATATATGATTATGAGAGACGCCGTAGTGGAGGGCTCCGGAAATTTAGACTACCTGGGGTTCTTTAACCTGCACCCAAATCTGAGCACACGGGCCTACAACATTTCCGCCTCCATCGGAAATGCAGCAGCCGCAGCCGGGACTAAATCCCGCAACCTGCAGCTCAGCAGCCGCCGAGTACCTTAGCCACTAGACCACCGCGGCGGTGCCACAAAAAATTGGAAATTCACATGAAAAATGGCAAGCAGATCGAAACATTCCCCGTGTTGGTCACGCACAAATGACGCATGAAAAGTACTCACAAGTACAGCTAAACGCGAATAAGCTTCTTGTTGCTTCACTGTGTCTGAAAGGTGCGCTCTTTTCGCAAACGGAGGCCGTCAAAGAATCGCAGGCACCTTTGTGCGAACCGTAACTACAACTGAGTCGTGCCAGTGCAAGCCGAACACCAACCAAGGCGCATGATCTTCCCCACTGGGAGATAAGGGTGCGCGTGAGACCGTCCACTTCTTCCTCTCCGCGGGCCGAAGTACGCGTGACATATGAGAGCCGCAGCGCGGTCATTGCGTCATCTTGCTGATAATGCCCAAAGTACGAGCGTTCCCCCCCCCCCTTTTCTTGAGACGCCCGCCAACAGCGGTAAGTGGTAGATATAAATAGCTTGCCGTTTGAACGCTGAAGGACGTACTTTCGGTGGCTCAGTCAACGACTCGCACTCACGATGTGGAAGTCCCACGTTCGATTCCGCACGCCGGAGACTCCTTTTCTAGACGTTTTTTCTTGCGTTTTTATATGAGAATTTGAAAACAAACGTGCTGTTCGTGGTATGTTTGTTGATTTTAGTAAAGCCTTCGACAACATTCAGTATACCACGTTGTTTGAAAAGTTGCAGTGCTATGGAATTCGTGGTCATGCACTAGACCTAATAAAAAGTTACCTTAAATATCGCAAACAGGAGGTTGAAATAGATAGAAAGTTCTCAGAGCTGAAGCCTATTACTAAGGATGTACCTCAGGGAAGCATCCTTGGACCCCTTCTTTTTATAGCCCATATAAATGATTTAACTCGTATTCATCGAGATGCTAAATACGTCTTATTTGCCGATGATGTCAGCATGTTTGTTTCTGCTGAAAATAGTATCGCACTTGAGGAAAAAATGAACCAGTTTCTTGTGACACTAAAGCTCTGGTCATGCTAAAATAATTAGAACATAAACACTAGTAAAACAAAGGCGGTACTATTCCGACCTAAAAGTAAGCCCGTTACTGAAAACGTACATCTCAAGTATACCAATACTTATATTGAGCTTGTAAACAGTATAGAAAATCTTGGAGTTACATTTTGGAGCAAGATGCTTCGGAGCGAACACATTGACAGTGTGCTGAGTCAGTTGTCTCACATAGTGGGTATGGTGTACAGCGGCAAATCTGTTCTACCATACAAGGTAAAACTCTTATTTTATAAATCTCTTTTCTAGTCACATCTTACCTATTCTTTCATGGTATGGGGGACAGCAACTTACATGAACTTGCAGAATCTGTACCTGATGCAAAAGAAGTATGTTAGAATTATTTTTAACTTGCCTGATGATGCTCCCACAACCGAATTGTTACAAGAGGCTGGAATACTACCGTACATCGTCTCAACAATTTTAAGTTGGCATTGGCAATAAGGCGTGAAGTGAAGGAAAGTCAACTTTTTTTTTATGAACTCTCAAAATTGCAGCCAAATATTACATTGTTTGAAACACAAAATAAAGAACATGGAAAATAAAATCTTCGCGAAAAAACTACTCCACAGATAAGTTATCCTACATAGTTCCTACGTTACTTAAAAAATATGTGAAAGCTGGCATAGATTTTTTACATTGTACCCAGATTCAATTGCACGATATGCACATGTTTAGTGTTTAGGGTTTCTTTGCAGTTGCTGTATTATCAAGGTTGCTATTTTTATTTTTGAAATTTGAACTTGACTTTTATATCTTTATTCATTTTTAATTCATTTATCTATTTGGTGTTGCTGTTATTGTTCTTGACTCCCATTGCTGATTGTTTGCCACTGCTGTCGTGCTAAAAGGTAGCTGTGGGCCTTTGTGAAGCTGCCTCTTTTGGAGAGCAACTTTTACCTGCAGCTGTCCTTCATCAAACTATTGATGAAAGAGAAACAATATATATATATATATATATATATATATATATATATATATATATATATATATATATATATATATATATATATATATGTGTGTGTGTGTGTGTGTGACGCTTCACAAGTGAATGTGGGGAAGAAAGAGGAGGAAGACGAAGGGTCAGAATAAACTGGTGTTCTGACTGACGCCATGTCTCATCCGTTACACTAAGTCGACAGGATCTACCGCAGCAACATCATGAGCCCACCAAAGAAGATGATCAGCCTGCCGAAATACACCAGAGCTGAAGACGACGTCCCTGTTGACAAGTGGTTGTACCTCTTCGAAACGAAGGCCAGCAACGTCAGCTGGTCCGAACGAGATCGCATCGACTGCATCAGCGAGTACCTGGAAGGTGAGGCATTCCGCTGGCACCTCACCGAGATTTTCGACGCAGAAGATACGTGGGAAGGCATCAAAACAAGCATGATATCACGATTTTCTACACCTGTTAGCGAGCCTTTCCGCCAATTCATACACTGCAGGCTCAAAAGAGAACAGCGCATCAGGCACTACTACGAAGAGAAGACACACCTTGGTCGCCTCGCAGACTTAAAAGACGTTCACATAGTATCAGGATTGACTGATTGTGTACCTGAAGAGATCGAAAGGCGCCTCGCTGGATTGACGCTCACCACCCCAGCCAAGTGGCTTGCTGCTGCGCTTCAAGCGGAAGACTCTGTCCACAGAGATGCTTCCCAACACTCGTCAAAACGGCAGCTCATGCATCGAGAGCCTCATTCTACGCGACCATGGCTCCCTACAAGATTGATGCGCACCCCTCACAGTAAGTGCCGACATTGTGCATCTGCTGGTTTGCCGAATCAGTTTCACTGGCACAATGAGTGCCCTCGTCGTGAAATGGTGTCTGCTCTAACTGACAACCAGGGAAACGAACAGGGCGGCCCAAAGGCTCATTAATACGTTTTGGTGCACTTGTGAACGGACACATGGTGAACGCAACTCTGGATACAGGAGCGACTATTACCTGTATCAATGAAGTTGTGTTAAAAAAACTCAAGCTGCAGTTGCTCAAGGATTCATGCATTAGTGTCCAACAAGTCACCTCAACCACAAAAACTTTGGGCCGCGTACGCATACAGTTGGAAATAGGGAAGTTAAAGTGGGCAGTCCAAGCACACGTTCTACCAGGCATGAAGACTGAATTCTTGCTAGGCCTGGACAACGCCTCCTTTTTCAACCTATCACTGGATTTAAACACAATGACTTTGTTTCAAGACAACAAAGCTTTGCAGAATTCCTTTCAAACACAAAAGTGTGTTTTCAGCGCCGATACTACCCCTCTCCAAGCCGTTGATGTCACGCACCTTCCACCATCGCAACAAGCTGCTTTGAGAGAGGTGCTTCACAATTACGAATACATTTTCTCAAAGTCTCAGGTGGACTTCGGATGTATCGCGGAGGAACGACACTGCATTGCCCTCGGCAACAACGTGCCTATCCACAGACCACCGTATCGATGCTCCCTGGCAGACAAAGAGAAAATTGTCAAGCAAGTGGACTTACTTCTCAAGCAAGGTGTAGTGCGTCAATCTTTTTCCCCATACGCGGCTCCAGTCATTCTTGCAGAGAAAAAAGGTGAAGGACGCACACGTTTATGCATTGATTATCGAAAGCTTAACTCTGTCACTGTGCCTGACTACCAACCTATTCCGCGTATAGACGATGTTCTAGACTACCTGGGCAAATCGAAATATTTTTCGACATTGGATATCACATCAGGCTATTGGCATGTCAAAATGAACCCAGAGGACATCCCAAAAACAGCTTTTGTCACGCCGAATGGCCATTATGAGTGGCTTGTTATGCCTTTCGGTTTGAAAAATGCTCCTGCTACATTCGAAAGAGCTGTGAAATCAGTTATCAGAAAACATAACTTAAAGAATGTCGTTAATTATTTTGATGATTTTGTAGTCTTCTCCGACACATTTACTGAGCACCTACAGCACCTCCAAGCTCTCTTGCATGCCCTAAAAATGGAGAATATAAAACTTAAATTGAAGAAATGCCATTTTGCCCAAGATTCTATTGAATATCTGGGTCACAGAGTGTCGCACGGTACAGTGTCGCCTATACGAAGAAACATAGAAACTGTTTTGCGATTCCCAAGACCGAAATCCCCGAAAGAGCTTCAGCGTTTTTTAGGCACCACCAACGTTTACCGCCAGTTTATACCACACTTCAGTGACATAGTTTTCCCACTTACGAAGCTGTTGAAGAAGGACACACCATGGGAATGGGATTTCTCATGTGAAAAAGCCTTTGAGAACATGAAATACTGTCTGACTAAAGAACCCATTTTACGAATTTTTTCTTGCGAGAAACCATGCATTCTTTATTGCGACGCATCTAACATAGGCGTAGGTGCAGTTCTGAAACAAAGAGATCATGATGGTAAAGAACACCCCGTGGCCTATCACTCGCGTAAGCTACTCGCGCACGAATTAAATTATGCCATTACAGAGCTCGAATGCCTCGCTATAAGTGACGCTGTTGACAAGTGGCACTGCTACTTATATGGACGATCATTCACTGTTGTCACCGATCATGCTGCTTTACAATGGCTCAGAAACATAAAAAACCCACATGGCCGGCTCTTTCGATGGTCTTTGAAGCTGTCGATGTATGACGTTAACATTCGACATCAAAAAGGCAGCGAAAACATCGAGGCGGACGCATTTTCGCGAAGCCCTATGGTTCAACTCCTTTCATTACCAGAACTTCAAACTTACCAGGATGACCACCCTCGCTGCAAGTACACAACGGAAAACGGGGTCACTATCGTGACACGTAAGAGAATTCGCAAAGTGTACGTTCCTCTCAAGCTTCGACTGGGCCTTGTGCAGAAAGCACACTGTCAGTTCGGACACGTCGGAGTAAAGAAAACTCTGGGCTTGTTGTCATCATCCTACTATTGGCCGGAAATCATCACAGACGTTTCATCCTACGTCCGCCACTGTGACATATGTCAGCGTTGCAAGAAGCCGAAAACCAAGAGATTCGGATCTCTCGAGTCACTACCACCTGCAGAACAACCCTTCAATCTTTTATCAATGGACACTATAGGTGGCTTTTCAGGATATGGCTCGACAAAGAAGTTTATTCACTTGGCGATCGACCACGCTACGCGGTATGTCTGGGCGTTTCCCCACAAGAACGAAACTTGTGACGCATACATTTCGTGCATCACCGCCATCTTTGCAGCAGGAAAACACAAGAAGTTCCTATCTGATCGTGGACCAGCTTTCACAGCTGGAAAATTCAAGCAGTTTCTAAAACGCAATGGTGTCTACCAATTGTTCACATCCTCCCAACACCCTCAATGTAATGGCATGAACGAACGTACAAATCAGACTATTGTAACCCGGCTAAAGTGCAAAATTAATGAGCAGCCACAGAAGTCTTGGGTCAAACATCTTTCGGATGTTGTCGATGAATACAACAGAACCCCACATGAACACGATATCCACCATCGTACCTAATTTATGGAATTCCTTCATACGACACAATTTTAGACGCACCAATGGAGAGTGTGCAAGAAGCAAGGAAAAGTGCAATCAAGAACACGCTTGCCTATCATGAGAAGAACAAGATAATCTACGACAAAAAATTCCTACCACAAGATCTCCAACCTGGTGAATTGGTCCTCTACGAAACACCTTGGCACCCGAACAAAGGAAAGCTCAGTTCAGTCATGGAAGGACCTTACACAATTCTTCGCAGAGTCTCTCCTGTGAACTATGAGATCGACCGATGTGTAGCTCCGTTAAGCAGAACTACTGATATTGTGCACGTCAACAAACTGCGTCGCTACTATTGTCCCAATAAGTTGACGCTCTCTCGGGGGGAGGGGGAAACGTGTGACGCTTCACAAGTGAATGTGGGGAAGAAAGAGGAGGAAGACGAAGGGTCAGAATAAACTGGTGTTCTGACTGACGCCATGTCTCATCCGTTACATATATATATATATATATATATATGTATATATATATTATAATGTAAATGCAAGGTAAACAGTGGTAGCGGCGTCGGTACCGAAGCAGCAAGAGCAGGCAGAGTATACGGGCAGCGTCGCAGCAGCAACCAGGCAGTCCTAGCTCGTGCCTCGCGCCCACGTGTCGATGTCGCTGCAGTAGTGGGCATTCCTCTTCACTACACTTCGTCCCCCGTCGAAAAAGGAGCCATCTTGGCGATTCACGGTGAACAGAGTACAAGCGGGTCGTAATAAGGTTTCAGCCGCTGTACGTGAACAATTTCACGTCCCCGAAAAGCTGGTCTGTGGATGGCGTAACGGGTTCGACGATGTACTTAACTGGTGAAGTCTGCGAGACAATGCGGTAGGGTCCCTGGTATTTTGAAAAACACTTCGAGGAAAGCCCTGTACGCACAGCGGGAACCCAAACCCACACAAGAGTGTCCGGAACAAAGTTAGGGTACGGGTGGTTATCGTCACGCCGAGATTTTTGTCTCCATTGGTCGATGGTTGTGAACGACTGGGCGAGCTTACGGCATTTCTCGGCGCGGCGGGCAGCTTCCGAGATGGGCGTAGACTTGGAGGAATCGGGGTGGTAGGGCAGAATGGTATCTAGTGTGGTGGAAGGGTCTCGGCCATATAACAGGAAAAATGGTGAAAAGCCCGTAGTCACCTGTGGAGCAGTATTGTAGGCGTATGTCACGAAAGGCAGAATGAGGTCCCATTCGGAGTGGTCTGAGGCAACATACTTTGATATCATATCCCCTAGGGTACGGTTGAATCTTTCCGTCAATCCATTCGTCTGTGGATGGTAGGCGGTGGTAGTCCGGTGAATATTACGGCATTCGGCAAGGAGTGCGTTGACGACTTCAGAGAGGAACACACGTCCTCTGTCGCTGAGAAGTTCGCGCGGTGCGCCGTGACGGAGAATGAAGTGCCGCAAGAGAAAAGAAAATACGTCGCGTGCTGTGGCAGCAGGCAGAACGGCTGTTTCTGCGTATCGCGTCAGATAGTCGACAGCGACAACAATCAAGCGGTTTCCGGAAGCCGTGAATGGAAGAGGCCCGTACAGATCGATCCCAATGCGTTCAAAAGGCCTGGCTGGGCAAGGAATTGGCTCGATCGGGCTAGAGGTATAATGAGGCAGAGCTTTCCGTCGTTGGCACTGCGGGCATGACTGAATGTACTTGCGCAAAAAGGTGTACATGCCTCGCCAATAAAACCGGGAGGAAATCTGAGCGTATGTTTTGAAGATGCCCGCATGTGCGCACTAAGGGTCAGCGTGGAAAGCTGAACATATTACAGCACGAAGATGGCGAGGTATGACAAGTAGCCACTTTCGGCCCTCAGACTTGTAATTCCTGCGATAAAGGAGGCCATCGCGGACCTCAAAGTGAGCCGCTTGATGGCACAACGTTCGAGAAATGAAGAAGTCGACAGATCTGAAAGGAATCGCAGAACAGAGCTGATCCAGTCATCCTTGCGTTGCTCAGACGCCATGTCACAGTTATCTGGGAACGCAACCATTTCGTCCATGGCAGATAAACATGCAGAGCTTTCAGCGGACATAGGTGAGCGTGATAAAGCGTCGGCATCAGTGTGACGTCGGCCAGACCTGTAGACAACACGCATGTCGAACTCTTGCAACCGCAAAGCCCAGCGAGCTAAACGGCCGGAGGGGTCCTTCAACGTGGATAACCAACAAAGCGCATGGTGATCGGTGACTACATCGAAAGGGCGACCATATAAGTACGGTCTAAATTTACCTAGAGCCCATATAATTGCCAGACACTCCTTCTCTGTCACAGAATAGTTCTTCTCCGCTTTGGTGAGGGTACGGCTTGCGTATGCGACTACGTACTCCTGGAATCCCAATTTACGCTGCGCGAGCACGGCGCCGAGTCCAACACCGCTGGCATCGGTGTGTACCTCCGTCGGAGCAGTCGGGTCGAAATGACGCAAGATTGGTGGCGAGGTTAACAGACGGCGCAACTTTTCGAAAGCATCGTCACAGGCGGGTGACCAAGCGTAACTTTTCGAGTCACTGCGCAGAAGTTCAGTCAAGGGGGCGGTGATCATAGCAAAGTTCCGAATAAAGCGGCGGAAATACGAGCAGAGGCCAAGAAAGCTGCGCAGATCCTTCAGAGACGCAGGTTTAGGGAACTCTGCAACTGCCCGAAGCTTGGCTGTGTCAGGAAGAATACCATCTTTAGATACAACATGACCGAGGATGGTGAGCTGACTTGCGCCGAAGCGGCATTTCTTAAGGTTGAGCTGAAGGCCGGCGTCAGTTAGGCACTGCAGCACTTCATCTAGCCTGCGGAGATGCGTTGGAAAATCCGAGGAAAATATAATCACGTCATCCAAGTAGCACAGGCATGTTTTCCACTTCAGGCCACGCAAAAGATTGTCCATCATCCGCTCGAATGTTGCGGGTGCGTTGCAAAGACCAAAAGGCATGACACAAAATTTGCAAAGGCCATCAGGTGTGACAAAGGCCGTCTTAGGCTGATCTTCAGGTGCCAGAGGGACTTGCCAGTAGCCACTCCGTAAGTCAATAGCAGAGAAGAACTCCGCACCTTGGAGGCAGTCAAGGGCATCGTCGATTCTCGGTAACGGGTAAACGTCCTTTTGAGTTATTTTGTTAAGACGACGGTAGTCAACACAGAAGCGAATTGACCCGTTCATCTTCTTAACGAGAACGACTGGAGATGCCCAGGGGCTGTTAGAAGGCTGGATGACGCCACGCTTGAGCATGTCAGCTACTTGGTCATCGATAACCTGGCGCTCGGCTGCGGACACGCGATAGGGTCTTTGACGCAATGGCACATTGGTACCCGTGTTGATGCGGTGACACACGGCTGACGTGCGGCCGAGGGGAGTATGCTGGCAGTCGAAGGAATAACGGAACTTGTTCAGTAGTCGTAGAAGCTGAGCACGTTGCGAAACGGTTAACGTATCGGCAATGGAGCTGCTCAGTACGTCCGGCCTAGTAGTCTGCGGCGAAGAGGCACAGGTCACTCCGGCGACTTCGTGTTCGGCGGAAGGACGAGCCGGCATGTCGATGATTGCAGAAGGGTCGATACTGTAAACACGCCCGACGCACTCACCCCGGAGTAGTGTTACAGGACATGACAACAGGTTCGAAATGAGTAGTCTGCTGACGCCGTCATGAAGTTCTAGAAGGGCATAAGGTACCGGCGAACACTTCCGACGAACGAAAAGAGCAGATGACGTGAAAAGGGCACTAGACTCGGCGAGAGAGTTGCAAGACACCATGGTAAGGGCAAAAGAGTTCAGAGGTATGATGACGTCTTCAGCAACAAATAGTTTGTCCCCGGTTTCATGAGCATCATATAATGGAGCGTCGTCAAACACTTCAAATGCCACCTCAGCACGCGAGCAATCGATGACGGCCTTATTAGCGGAGAGAAAATCCCAGCCCAAAATGAGGTCATGGGAGCAGGAATCCAACACTAGCAATTCAACGACATAAATGAGGCCATCAATCGCGATGCGAGCAGTACAAGCAGCGGCCGGTGTGACGTGATCTGCGCTGGCTGTACGAAGTGATATACTAGCTAGTGGCGTCATAACTTTTTTCAGCAAGCGGCAGAGTCTAGAACTCATCACTGAAACTGCGGCACCAGTGTCGACAAGAGCGAGTGCAGCGACGTCGTCCACATGTACGTCCAGAACATTCGTTGGAGAAGTGAGAGGCCTTGGTCTTTTCGTTGGCGACGCAGTTCCTGCCTCTGGAACTGCGGCAATTAGTTTTCCCGCTCCGGCGATGAAGGACGACGACGCATCGGCGATGGCGAGCGGCGTCGAGGTGATGGCGAGCGGCAGTTAACAGGAGGGCGGTGGTCGGCGTACGATGACATCTGGTCGGGTGGCTGAGAGCCTGTGAACGAACGGCGCGGTGGCACATAAAGGGCAGGTTCGAAGGTCTGGTCGTAGCTCTGTCGGTAGACAGGAACGCGCCGACGGCAGTATCGCGCTATGTGGCCAGGTAGCCCACAGGCAAAGCATATTGGGCGATTGTCGAGTGTACGCCATTGTCCACTACTCTGGACGGACCTTGGCTGAGCGAACCGAGGAGTGGGTCGGAGCGGCACGGCTGAGGGAAGTGACGTAAAAGTCTGAAGAGGTGGTCGAGCCGCTACTTCAGCATAGCTTAGAGGTGCATTTACCTCGGCACAGGCAACAGGGCTCGGCAAGGGTGAAGTGTCACGGGCAGATGGTAGAGCCACGCAAACTTGCTCCTGGATGACCTGGCGAATGTTTGCTGGCAGAGGTGACACTGGTTGGCCGGCTGTTGATAGCAGCGATAGCTGACGAGCGACCTCAGCACGAACAAACTCCTTGAAGGTCAGATGTGGTGGTCAGGCTGGAGAGGGTGTCATCCGGGACGTCTGGGCGTCGAGTGAGAGGACGCTGTCGTCGAAGCTCGTCGAAACTCTGACACAACTCAATGACCTCAGAGACAGTGACAGGGTTCTTGGAGAGGAGCATTTGAAAGGCGTCGTCGGAAATGCCTTTCATGATATGTCGCACATTGTCAGTTTCTGCCATCGACAGGTCGACACGCCGGCAGAGGTCAAGGATGTCCTCTATGTAGCTGGTGAATGTCTCACCAGTTTGTTGGGACCGGCCTCGTAGGCGTTGTTCTGCGCGCAGTTTGCGCACACCAGGGCGTCCAAAAACATCTGCGATGCAGGTTTTGAAGGTAGTCCAGGTGGGGATATCCGCCTCATGGTTTCTGTACCACAGCTTGGCAACATCCGTTAAATAAAACATCACGGTGCCAAGCTTTGTGGGATCGTCCCATTTGTTAGTAGCGCTGGCTCGTTCATACGATTCCAGCCAATCCTCAACGTCTTTCTCGTCGGTGCCGCTGAAGATGTCGGGTTCTCGCAAGAGCTGTGCACCGGGACAGCTCCTGCGTGGCGAAGCCGGTGGGGGTGTGAAGACAGCGTCGTCAGGCATGACGGACGGCAGCTTTCGGCTACGCAGTTCCAGGACTTTGGAAGACCGCAGCACTATCCACCAAAATATAATGTAAATGCAAGGTAAACAGCGGTAGCGGCGTCGGTACCGAAGCAGCAAGAGCAGGTAGAGTATACGGGCAGCGTCGCAGCAGCAACCAGGCAGTCCTAGCTCGTGCCTCGCGCCCACGTGTCGAGTCGCTGCAGTAGTGGGCATTCCTCTTCACTACAATATATATATATATATATATATATATATATATATATATATATATATATATATATATATATATATATATATATATATATAGTGACGCCGACTCCGGCGGCAAAATCTGGCCAATAGTATTCATATAATTCACTTCAAAAAACAGCGCCAATAACGAGGGCCAAGAGAAAGAAGGACATCCCGGGGGATGTCTCCTTCTTTCTCTTGTCCCTCGTTATTGGCGCTGTTTTTTTTTAAGTGAATCAAGTCGTACCAACTCGCCCAAGCAACCACGCTAGATCCATATAATTGCTGTCGCAATAAGAACGAGACACGGCCGGTAGGCTATCTCTGCTAGATTGTGCTCCCTCTCCTCTCATGCAAAGGGTCATGCATGCATTGCCTCGTCTGCTGCTAACAAATCGAACGTGGTTAGCAAGCACGGCGCAAGCTGCAGGCACCGTCCAACATCTCTAGTTGCTTGAGCGGTGAGGGAGTGTATTCTGTAGCACCGTTTGTCAACCAGCCATGAATTCTCTGTCTTCCGACACATTTACAAGCAATGAAGCTGCCACGTGCGTCCACTGTATCGCATGCTTGGCAGTCACGCGAGAAATATGAGTGTTGGGAGTTGAACTGGGCTTTTTTTGGAAATAACGAGTCTGAAGACGAGTTCGCACGTTTGACTGAAATTTCACTAGAAGAAGTCCAATGCAAGGATCGGGCTCACCCATCACATTTGCACTTGCCAGTACTCAGGCCGAAACGCCACCTAGCGGCACGATCCGCACAGACGTATAGTACACACACGCACGAAGAAATAAAGGTTCTTTCATCGCCGGCTCTACTAATGCCTCGCGTCCAATTTCATCGCGCTCACGTCGTACCACACAGCCGCGTTACCGCCATGAAGCGAGCGAACTAGTGACATTTACGGCGAGAAATGTTACAGTTTCGCTTGTTTTTTTTTTTCAACCTTTTTTCTTCTGATTTGTTCCTGCAGAATGATCTTGAGAGGTGTATTGTAAATAACAGTAAGCTATCCATTTACTTATCTATGTTGATATATAGAAGTGAAACGAGCTGCACGAGAGTGCTGCGTGTGGGCCTTTGTTGCCTTCAAGTGTGGAAATCTTCGTTCTCAACATGGAACAAAATATTTTGCCTGAAGGAGGACAAACGCACCTTAACATGCCTACCAAGGAGATAGTCAGACGCAGGTGTTGCTGCGCTGTTTAATGGTTGGCTGAGAGGCGGCACTGACGCGTTCGCGCATAATGTTCTTCTGAAAATCGCCGCAAATGCCGTACACGCATTTGTGGCTACATCCGCGTTATTGTATTCGTTTTTCTCAACGTCCGTTCGTGCTCTCCGCAGTCTTTTTTTTTCTTTTGTTTGAACATAGTGCACGCTTTTCACGGCCCATGTAAAAGTGGAGACAAGAAAATACATACTAAATATCGAAACAAAATACATAACAGAATAACAAGGAAGAAGATACAATGTCAACAACTCATAATTCAAATTGGACACACTGTATTAGGTTAACATATAAATAAATGGTATTACAGCACACAATGTTAATATCTTTTCTATTACAATGGTGGATAGCTGACAGAAAAAGGCAATGTTTATGAGTGTGAACACGATGGAAAGGTTGGTGCATTGTTTTAGAATGGTTTAGTCGCAACGAGTGTTTAGGCGGGTCTTGCAGGTAATGAGATCGTCATATACGGAATTTAGCATGCTATAATTGGTAAATGAATTTTACTCGCTTGCCCACCGTAGTGGTCTAGTGGCTAAGGTACTCGGCTGCTGTAACGCAGGTCACGTGATGAAATCCTGGCAGCGGCGGCTGCATTTCCCATGAAGTCGGAAATGCTGTGGGCCCGTGTGCTCAGATTTGGGTGCAATTTATACAACCCCAAGTGGTCGAATTTCCCGAAGCCCTCCACTACAGCGTCTCTCATAATCATATGGTAGTTTGGGGACGCTAAACCCCACTTATCGATCAATCAATGAATTTTAGCGGCTAGATAATTCTGCATTGCTAAAATTTTTTTAAGTCTGCCCTTGTGAGCAAGCCTGCAGAACTAGATTGCCCCGAGAATTCTCGATTTCCAAACCTAACTGCCATTTTTATTACTTTTATTTTATTAATGAAGTGCTTTCGATGTGCACTCAAGATGAGACCGGCGTACTCTAAACAAGGTCTAAGTAGTGTTTTGTATGCAATAAGCTTAAGGTGTAGTGGTGCAGAGCGCAATTTTCTCTTCAGGAAGGATAGCTTCATATCTGCTTTACGACATATGACTAGAACATGTAGT
Organism: Rhipicephalus annulatus; assembly: GCA_013436015.1. Taxonomy (NCBI): domain Eukaryota; kingdom Metazoa; phylum Arthropoda; class Arachnida; order Ixodida; family Ixodidae; genus Rhipicephalus; species Rhipicephalus annulatus. The sequence goes on from WOVY01005482.1 coordinate 79,542, forward strand.
TCTCAGTTGAGGTTCAATGAGAGAGGCACGCCTAAGTATTTTACTTTGTCGCTTTTGTCGATAGTTGCGTTTCCTATAGAAAATGTAGAGTTAAGGGGGTTGTCTTATTTGTGAATGAAATGAAATGAGTTTTGGTTATGTTTAATTTCATGCCCTATGTATTGCAGGAGGAATAAATCATCGGCAACGAATTGTTGAGTTTAACTTTATCGTCTGAGTTAAGTGCGGCTGTGTACACAACTGTAATGATCTGTCCTGTAAAGACCACCACATAACGCGAGCTTGAAGCACACTAGTCTTCACGAATAGCTCGGGCCATCGTATACATAACACTCCACGACAATAAATGCAATTGCCCGTGCTTGTAGCTTGTGCGGCGAACTGTTGCGGAATAGATGCCGAAACGCTGAGTGTGGTGAACGCCTGCTGCGCATCAACGCCACTTGTGGGAGGCCGCACGATAGCCACGTTTCACAAGATTGCGAGCTGAGCAAAGGTCGCGGGCGGAAATGTTGGTGCTTGACGGTAAGTTCGCGTAGTATCCTTGCATGACGCACCGCAGGCACCATCGACAATGTCATCCAGTAATGAACAATAACTTCGTCCTCACTGCATCACCCTGATTCGACATACTTTGGCCGCCGGCCGAATAGCATAAATCACAAGCTGCTATTGAAATGAGCATTATGGCCCAGCAGCATGAAAATTTGGAAACTCTCAAATGAGTTATAGCCGTGGCACCTGAGCAGAATAATACGGCAGCCTTTAAGTCAAACTCAGCCATATAGAAATAAACCTTACAGCCTGGCCATAAATCAGGCTGAAAAATACAACATAAGTACGAATATGCGTGCACTAGTTTGCATAAGCTCAGAGATCTAGCAATTAAAGACCGATATGTGAGCAGGCGTTAATATGTCAGCAGCACGGAAATATTGCGTGTCTGCGTCTGCAAAGGTAAGCTTTATGCATGTTTCTGGTGATGCTGGTATTGGGTACTAATGACTATTTTTTTGTACACGGGCCAATATTATATATCTTGTTGCATTCCTCTTACCACCAGGCTTCATTTCTCCAATAAAAAAGCACCCCCCTCCCCTCAACAAAACATTATAGAAGACGCGCACAAGAACTTACGTGCGCATGCACGCATGCCGAGCTGTTCCAGTCCACTGTAGTAATATTACGTAGCCACAGTGCTTCAAGTACAACGTGAGCAGTTTTGTTGATGATGAGCTGGTTACGAAACGGGACGAGTGTTCGGTGAACTCATTTCACGTCCACGTATCGCGCCACATTTATAGGGAACGAATACCAACTAGCGTGGCTGTCAGCTAGCTATTCTGAAAACGCGCCAATAATGTATGACACCAATCGTACCTCGTCTGTTATTGCGTTGTCCTAGCTTCTGTCAAGTGATATTGCAGTCCTGGTTTTATTTAAGATAGACTTAATAAAGGACATGTTTCCGCGCTATCGCGATGCCTTCTCTTCTCAAGCAGACTTATAACTTAGGATTAAATATAGGTAAAAGTATGAATTCTCGCGTTTGTAGATTGTGGTGTCTCTAAATTTAAACAGCAACCTTTAAAACACTAAGAACAAGAGTTTCTCTGGAAATTGGTCCTTTGACACTATATTTAGACGTTTAGGTTACACAGCGCCATCAAATCGGATACAATATGTGCGATGCAGGGGAGTCAATTTTAGTTGTAAATTGAACCCCTTTATTCATTTTGCGAAGTTCTCTCAACGGCTATGAGTCAGCACACTGACAAAGGAATACGCCTGATGATAGCCGATTAAAAAGAAATTCGCTATTAGGGCTGTGTAGTGAGCTGTGATTAGGCAATTCGTCTCTCTTCGTATATTTACACCAGGTCTTTTACAGATTCGGGGCGAAGCTCCACGAGGTCCAGCCTTCTCACCCCGTGGGCGTGAGCACAGCCTCCTTTATAGAGGAGGCTATGGCGTGAGATATATAGTACCTAGAAAGCCTGCTAGAGGGGCTGCGGCACATGATCACCCCAGCGCACGATCTCTTTCCTACAACGGAGTACGAAGCGCTCGCACGCGACGCGTCATTGCCTCCGAGATGGCGGGCGCTCAAGGGGTTTCTAGATGCCGCGCGCCCGCAATCTCGCAGGCCATGGTACAACTATCTGAAAGTAGAATGCCTCGAACATGTGGATCTGCAAGTAGCGAGCCGAGGAATATTTCGAGGCTGAGTACACAAAGTACATATATCATGGTGAACAACCCTGGTGAACACTACGGAGCACTCTATAAAATATCAAAAAACAACGTGTTCTGTATATTTCTGTACGTGTTTCTGAGGCGATAGAGGGCCTTTACTTGGTCAAGTGAAATCAAGAGTCCTCGAGCTCTTTTGCCGAGGTGAGTCTAAATTGCTCTTCCAGTGAGGCACAGCGTTCAATGGCGAATCATAAATGGTCACTTGGAAATACCAATAGGATGTATCTCAAGTACTGGATCTACGCCCTATTACAATGAATTTGTTTCACAGCATAACCAGATGAAAAATTATTTGAGCTGAAGGAGTGGTTGACAAATCTTTTTGTAGCAAGTTTCGGAACAGGCAGACCATGCGTCTTATGCTTGATTATGTATATAAAGTTTTATGACTAGAGGTCGGATTATAAGCAAACGCCTATTTCGTTTCTTGCATTACTATTGTTTCAAGCTGCTTTTGGCGAGTCTGTTTGACGCAGACGACGGGACGACATGGTACAACGCGAGTGACAAGCCGGCGTACTTCCAAGTTTCTGCTCGTGTCATCGTTAGGCGAGCGCTTTTTCGGGCCTTGGAATGAGTCAAAGTTGCGCTGCGATCACTGGTGCTATGGAATACTGAAAGACTTGACGCCCCGGAAGGCCATGGAAGGCTCCTGATAAACCGAAGAAAAAGTACGATCGCGTTTTCCCTGTAGATCGTTGCCGTATAAATGATGTTCACGGGCGTGGAGGTGATTTAAAAGTGCTCTCCAAAACACTGGGAATCAATATAAAGACCGTGCATTCTATCGCCGCTATGGACTGTGACACAGCTAAAACACGTGGTCGTTCGTCAGTTATGTTTGGACCGGACGTGGTGAACGCCCTGCAACAAATCTCACAGGAAAATCCATTCTTCACGCTGGAAGAAATAAAGAGGAATCTGATGGATGAGATGCCTAATATTGAAGTGAACATGTCCACGATTGATCGACTCCTCGATGGCCATGGTTATTCGGTGAAGCTGGTGACCCAGAGGCCAGTAGATCGAAATCGCGCCGACGTGCCACAGCTGCGGCGCCGATATGCCCAGTGGCTTCAGAGCGAGGGAACTACGCTAACACGAGACTACATCGACGAGACCAACTTTCAACGTGTGGTAGTCACGCAGTTTCGGAAGTGTGAAAGGAGGTGCTCCAGCATGCCGTTTGTCAACTAGCGCGAATGGGGGCCAATGTAAATTTTATAGCCTTCAAGTCAGCGAATGGCCTTCTCCATTGGACAATTGCGGACGAAGTCCACTGGGCTGTCTTCAATGAATTTCTCGCAGAATTGTCGAGGACAGTTTCTAAGCAGGAACCGGGAGTACAGACAGTGTTCCTGTTTGACAATGCACCAGCGCACCGCCGCGCCGAACAAGCTGTCCTCGCAGCAACCTACCACATAGTCAAGTAGCTACCTCCATACAGCCCATTCTTCAATCCGATTCAGGAGCTTTTCTCAAAGTTCAAGGCAGGTGTGAAGGGCTTCCTTAGCGAGAGGAGGGATGATCTCCTCACGACACCGGGAGGCATCTTCAAGAAAGAACATCGCCGTGTTTTGCTGGTTAAGGCCACGGTACGTTCTACGCAGCACATCCAGCGTGTGGACTACTTGTGCCGCTTATGATAGGCAGAATTACTTTTGTACAAGCTGCCCTTGACTGCCATGATATGTAAAAACTTGCTCAGCAGCACAAGTACTGCTGCGTGTTTATGAAAGCTGCTTTGCCTGTATAATAAATAATTTTGTTTCCACGGATTGCCTCGGTTCCCTTCCATCACCCATTTTATAACCGATTAAACAAGATCGACGTTATAGGAACTACAATTGTTTCTTGAGGTATGGTGGATGTTTTAACCGGCCATCATCTTTGCTTCACCATTGCGATAACAAGCCGGGTAAGTCATAACTAGAGGCCGCCTTTATAGGCACTAAAAAACTTGAATCAGGCGCCGAAAATAGGCGGCCAAAACACTATTTAGGCTCCCAAAATCATAAATATAGGCATAATAAAGTTTGACAAAACTCAAACTTTTGAATAAATGGGTGTGCGATCTGTTTCTACGACATGAAAGCAAACAAAAATGTTTCAGTCTATGAAGGTACAAAAGCGTAATGGTTTAGCATAGACATGCACTTTTTCGCAGGATTCGCAGAATACGGTCGCTCCATTTCTATTTCAGCATGGTCAGTTAAGTGTGCCCGGTCGAATAAATATGCTAATGGGTCTCTTTCTTTGCGACATAGCTGAGGAAGGCTACTTATGTGCAAATATCCAGAGGGCAAAGTGCCAGAAGGATTTATTTTTGCGTCGTATTAACTTGATCTAACCACACAGGCTCAATTTTTCTTCTGTCTGTGAACACCTTCAAGGCTCGTTACACAAATTTAAGAGTTTTGAGAAGCGAAGAAGAATGCATGCGCTGGGAGCTCATGATCTCATTTACCAAGATTTGCAGTGCTATACACGCCATATAGAGGTGATATGCCAGACTGAACACCCGCTTGACCTTCATCTCATGGGCGTGCCCCCCAACATGGTGAAGATGATAGCATTGTCCTGCATACGTCAAAGTAGTACGCAACACTGCGAGAAGTATTTGAGACGACGTGTGTAATTTGTGCAAACGGTTGCCTAAATAGAAGTATGAAAGTTGACAAAAATATTAGAACACACAGACGAAATCTATTCGCCTTAATTATTTAACTTCGTATCAAAAGACATGCGTGAATAAGGTGCCCTCCATTTTGTTTGCGCTGTTGTTCTCGCAGTTCTCGCATCGTGTTGGTAACAGCATTCATAAGGCTGGGCGTGGTTTTGGGGAATCGTCCCTTACAGGAGTTGCAGTGGTGTGACGCTGTGTATCGAGGGTAAGGATACGTTATCTAAGCAGCGTCTCCAAACGTGTACACCAGATAGGGATCCATCCTACAAAAACCCGCAGTACATACAGAAAACATCGAGACGGCAGAAGACCACGTGCGTGCACGGGCTGACATGGGCATCTCATGCGAGTGTATTTACGATTGTCTTGCGTGCTGATGTGCGTCATGTGATGCTCCCAGCTCCTAGCGGCTCTGATACCAATAGCAAGAGAAGGAATTTGCACTTGCGAAGTCTACATCTAGTGAGTGGCGGAGGTTTTAAGCTCACCTCCTCTGACCATGCTTTCGCAGCTTGTATTGATCAAATTAAAGAATTCTAGTAATACAAAGCTTTCATTGGGCAAGCCACATGTTCTACTGTTTAAGTAAAATTTCTCAGCACCTGGTGAAGCACCACATGTGAATGACAAATAAAACAAAAACCACATAAATATTGCTTTTTTTTACTAACACTTTTGTTCCCTGATGACTCTCACGGTTCGCACTCATTCCTAATCAACCTGCCGCTGCATAGAAGCACCTCTGCCCCCTACGCATCCGAGTGGGACGCTGGAGAGAAGCGGAGCAGATGACGCGACATGGATGAATAACTGTGTAGAGGCTAATCGACCTTTCTTTTGGCTGAAATGCCTTGTAGGCTTGACAGTTCTACAAGTAATTGTGAAATAAGGTGTAGTTTGCACGCGCGACAGTGTCCCGAAGTCCAAAGTTTGCCGGGTAACTTCAATACCGTACTCCAGTGGTACTTAACGCAATATTT
>WOVY01005483.1:0-26641 GCA_013436015.1 Rhipicephalus annulatus
TGAAAGGTCATGAAAAGCTCTTTTTTTGCATTCTTCCTGCTACGCACCACATACAGTGGCAGTTCATTGTGCCAGGAGCGCCTTGGTGGAGAGGATAGTGATAGAGGCTAGTTAGGTCAATCAAGTGTAACTATGTAAAGTGCTTGGAAAGAGTTATCTCAACATTAAAGAGACCGAGATGGTGCTACTTGAAGTGGAAGCAGTAATCAATTCACGACCTTTGACATGCTATTTTACTGACGTAGCAAAACCTACACTAATGTGCTTCGCCCATTTTCTGGTAGGGTGTCCATTGATTGCTTCTTCAGGGCCATATAGCTCTGAATATGAAGCTACACGCGCCTAAGCAACGAGTGACCTTACAAAGAAGTTGAAGTATCGGGAAAAAATACTTAATAACCTGTGGATACGGGGATACGGTGATGGAGAAAAGAGTACCTGCTTGAGCTGTGAGCCCTTCATCTGTATCCATCGCGTATTAGCAAGGACATGAAAGTGGATTACATCGTTCTTGTCGATCGACCATCTGTTTCAAGGTGCATCTGGCCTCTTGGCCGTGCAGGAGAAGCTATTCCTGTTCAACACGGTGTAGTACGGGCCTGTGGAATGAAGACACATCAAGGCAACATTGTGCAGTGACCAGTACAGAAGCTCTATAAGCTATAGATAGCCTGCAATCCTTAGGGGCGGGAGGATGAGGAGAGAAAGAGAATATACATGCAGTCTAGGTATGTGAGAGAAGAGAAGGAAGCTGAGGATGTGAAGGGCAAGATGGCTCCCTGCCTGACTTCTCGCTTTATCGCATAGTTCTTTTGTGACGACTTTAAAAACTTGTCCTACAATGAATAACACTTATAGGTTAGTTCGGGCATGCTTAATACTTGGAACAGTAGTGCAAGCAAAAGATCAGTTCATCATGCACGCTACTAACGAAACTGTTTCCAGAAGAATAGTCTACTATATGCTGAGGTATAGAACTCATATCCTGGTCTCCCGAAAGACTGGTCTCCGAAATGGCCCAGTTGTTATTGTTAAACAGAATAACAAGTGCCACAGAACAATGGCCGCGTCTTCCGCCTTCCTTCAGTCCTGCAAACAGTTCGTCGCGGCATTCCGGGAAGAGTTCCTGCCGGTCGCCTACGACTACCGTATCTGGCGTGAGCTTGACGCCTGAACGCAACATCCAGATGAGGGTCTGCACAATTATGATCGGGTCGTGCAGGAGCTCTTCTGTCGGGCAGACCCCACTGCTCCTGAAGCCGTTAAGGTCTCGCATATTATTCGGCGATGCCACCTCCGTTTCCAGCTTCACCTGTTAGGCCACTCCTTTCCTTCCCTCGAGGAGCTTGCACACTTTGCTCCGCATATTGCCGAGCCACCTACTCCGACCGTGCCCGTCGCCGAGGAGGGAGGTGAGCTCCATGGAGGCAAGGCAGAGGCCCATTCGTGTTGACAGTGTTCATGGGATGTAGCTGACGTTGGAGCGGGTGCTGACACGTGGTGGGACATTGACGCAACGCGAGACAGCCCTGCGGAGCGAGCGAGGGCAGTGATAATGAATGCGGTCACGAAGTCCCGGGATGACGAAGCAGCAGACGTGAAGAAAAGGAAGACGAATAAGAGGAATAAACGAGAGTAACAGAATGCAGGGACACGGGAATAACACCAAATGAGTCAGAGCTTTGTGCGGAGGTGGTTCATGCTTGTGATCTTGAGAAGGACAAGGCTTCCCTTGAAGCTGAAGTGGACCGTCAGAAGCAGGATACACTGTGGCATGCAACCCGCATCAGCCAGTTGAAATGCGAGTTGGGAAGCTTGGCTGATGCATGTGATGGTCTCCAGCACAAACATGGCGTCTACAAGTCCAAGGCAACCACCACGTTTGACGAGAACCACCACCACATTTCTGAACTGGAGGACAAAGTCCGTACACTGAAGAAAAGGTTGGCTGAGGACTCACAGGAGCACAGTCGTATGATCAGGTTGCTTGAGGATTCCCAAAAGTGTCTCAAAGATCAGCAGGAGCAGTGCGCCTGGTTCAAGAGGCAGTTGCTGGAGAGGAACACTGAACTGTCAAACATACGGCACGAACATGAAGAAGAGCACATACTTCATGACTCACAGGTAGATGAGCAACTAATGCAGGCATCTGATCTCCGTGCGCAGCTCGCCCACGCCCAGGAAGAGCATGGCGAGAGGCAAGTCAAATGCAAGCACTAACAGTGAAACTGAGCAAGAAGTTAGTCGAGTGCAGTGAGAACCAGAAGTGCATCCAAGGGATCGAGGCCAACCAGGGGACTTAGTTGGCAAAGGTCTCCGAACTAGAAAACCAGCTCAGTGTTCTTTCGCACACTCTCGAGAAGAAGGAGACTGAACAAAACACCATGAATGAAGATGTTTCAGAGCTGAAACAGGTGCTAGTCTTGGCCGAGATGGAACTCATGGTGGAGCTTGAGGCAAGGCAGCAGCAGGCGGACCAATATTAATCCCGACTGGAAGTAGTAGTGACACAGCTGCAAGAATCCATGGAGAGAGTGACAGAAAATGTGGAACAGCTTGAGGAAGTTGCAGCTAAACTGAACAACCACACCAGCATGTCTGACCTGGCGTGCTAGGTGGCTGGCTGTCCTAAACGACCAAAGCTACGTCGAGAGAGAATATGAAAGGCGATTCGGTGCTGGAGGTGTATGCAGTCAGTTTTTACAAATAGGTCACACCTGTCTGGATGCCGGGCCCGCCAGCATTCGAATGCTACCACGTGGAGGAGGGGCCACCACTGATACATGAACAGTGCAGACAGCTACGACGACCACGACATACGGCAATAACTATGGCTTACAACTCGCCACCGCCGAGACCGGTGCTGCACTGGGAGCATCGGCGTTCTGTCATGCTCTAGCCGGCGGTTGTCAACCTGAGCGGGTCTTCTGCACCCCCGTCTTTTGCCGGCGGGGGAGTTGGCCTCCCTGTGCTGATTGACTGTGCCGGCACTTCGTTTTGTGCGCCATGTGAGGTCCGCTGAGGCCAGGGATAGCCCCTACATCTATGTGGCATCTCCTCTCCACTTTTTACGAGGGGAGAGGGCAGTATGGAAGCGGCGGCCGCGAGTGTGCTGACATGATACAGAAGAAGACAAGGACGATGGCAGGTGTGCTGGTGGCACGCAGCACCAGCTGGAAGCGGGAAGTTGCTGCCGGGGCTTAGCGGAATAAATCCGGTTCCTGGCCTGGCTCCGCGTATTCTCTGCGGGGGTTTTGGGCCGAGTAGCCTTGAACCCCTCGAGAAGATGTACTATATTTCTTTATCAAAGGGACCCCAGCCACCTCTCGTACCCTAGCTTTTCCAGTCTCGGGACTAAACGATATGAATCGTCCGGTTTCCCAGCAGCTGTGTGTAATCTCTCCGTTGCCCTTCATGAGTGTTGCAAACCTCCACACACGCAATCGCAATACTCTTGCCTCCCTTGCCGAGGTGGTGCCTACGTTCGTGTAAACAACTTGTTTATGCGAGTTGTGTCAACTTGTGGCCAACAGAGAGAGCGATTGCAGTGGTTGCATTGAACCTTCCACATGGTCAGTTCGTGCTGCAGCAGTCACCTTGGGAGGGTCGTGCCCCTTTAGAGTGCCAGCGTTAAAAGCATTCAATTTCTTTTTTTTTTAAATAAGTACAACTAAGAAATAATTAAACATAGCCAGTGATTTTATTCTTTAGACGTCAAAATGCAAATGACTGGACTGCAGCATAGAAATAATATTCAGCTACATGATGATATCATTAATTATCAAAAGTCAGCCAAGCACCACATTATTCATTAAAATTTTTTTATGTATTATTCAGTGCCTTAGTTATGAATGTGTGAACATAAGGACATTCATAGGTAGCACATTGTTGTCATGCCTGAAGGGGATATAGAACTGCCTGCCTATGTATCCAACGCAGCGTGACTTGTTCTGGGCCCTTTGCTTGTGTCTTCCCATCATCGATGTGTACTGTATGGTATAGGCTGTCAATTGATGGTTTATTTGTTCAATTGCAACATACATATGGTGGGAGAAGAAAAAGAAATTAGCTGTTAAAAAAGAAATTTGTTCACCCAATTGCACGAGGCAGGAGAGATTACCCCTTCACTGGTCATGTGCACCAGTTCCCAGGAACTGTATCTCTACCCAAAAGAGCAATGAATGGTTTGCTGATGTTGTTGTCAGATTCCCACACCCTTTCTTAGGCTGTAGTGATTTACAGGTACGATCGTCATTGTGCCTGAGCTACCAAACTGTGCGTGGCAACTAAATCTGCTGACGTGCTGTGCCAGGAAACCCCTTGGTGCCATGCGAACATTACGTGTGTGCTTATGCAAATGCTTATTAAGGCATCTCCCAGTCTGTTTGATGTAACACGCACCGCTTAATAGGGGAATTCTGTTGACTACCTTGATGTAACATCTAAAAAAAAAAAACTGTGTTCTATGCCAGACCTTGCAAAAGCATTTTGGCTTGTTGCTTGCACATGTCACTTTGGCAAGTTCAGAGTGCTTGTATTGCTACCGGCAACTTTTTTCATCCAATGTGATAGCTGGGGCATGTATGGGATCACTGCAACTTGTCACGTTAGCCTGTTGATTTTCGTTAGCACTCTCCTCTGTTCTGGGTTCTCTCTTCTTTTTTTTTATGGTTTCAAGCTTCGGAATGAGAGGCAAATCCGGGTCAGGAAACTTGGACCCTTCTGGAAAAGTCGGGAAATTTCTGAAAAAACCTGGCCAGGTCATGGAAACTGGCAGTAGTTTGTGTGACCATCACAGAAAAAAGCATTACCATTGATCAAAGCTTAAAAAGTCGCACCTTCGGCTGCAACTACTAACCATGAATCTTTCTATTTTGAATGAATAATAATAAACTGAACTGAACTGCAGAAGAGGCCTGAAATAAAAAAAAAGGCATGACTAACTGTTGCTTCGTAGTATAAATGCCAAAGTACCTAACAAAAGAACACAGTTTACTGACGTTTTCCCACTTAATATGGAGCCTTGTTCACAACAAAAGCCATAGGAAAGGCACAGCATATTTTGGGTATGCCTAAGTTTGCGACGTAAGCTCTGAGTGTACATTGTCAAAAGCGTCTTATCTCTCCTGTTCAGCCTATGTGCAGTCATCTGTATGAGCAGAGATTCAAGGTGCAGGCATGATGCAGCCTTTTTTTTGGCTAGAACACATGCGCTTGACGAGTCAATTTGGTGGCTTGTAGATTTCACATGTTTAGCGAGGGCATTCAAGGCATTGCGCTAGTTTCATGACGTCATATTCGTGTCTTTTAACCATTTTCTTGAAATCACTGGTCTCACCTGGTTGTCACAATCGTGTCAATTTATGGCGTAAAGACCGGGAAAATTTCCGACTCAGCAACTTCTCTTTCACGTTGACTAAAGCATTCCTTAGCTTTCATGTTGGTGCATGCATTATTTTGACGTCTGTTGCTTCTATATATCATACAGTATATCTGACTTTCGAACCACAACATTACACACTAGATGGTATATTTGTGCATGTTTGTCTTGGCCACGATTTTGGCCTGGCTCGGATTAAGCCAGAACTGCCATCAGCAGAAGCTTGCTGGGTTATGTCATGCCTTTTAATATTAGTAGTACTACTATTATTATTATTTGCGAAGCAACAGCAATCGTTTTCAGCTACGCACTTACTGTTGGTAGCTCGCGTTTCAAAGGTATCATTGGGTAACTTCAGGTAAAGTTCTCATTTCTATTTCTTGAGATGATGTTTTTAAATCTGTGATTATTTTTTAGTGTCATGTCTATAGAAGAGTACATAAACCAAGGTAACATGCTGGCATCTATGATTCATCTATGGAATCAAGGAAGCTGTTGCAACCTGACCGATTCCTTCTTGCCACCATGTATTCAAATGTCATCACTTGAAACGCTACCCGCAGGTTTTATTGCTGGCATCTGAGGACTTTTGTTGCTCCCCAAGCATCAGAGCCCAGCAAAATAAAACAGCAGCATGCATCTGCTCGATGAAAAAAAAAAAAAAAGTACGGTTTCGTTCTTGAAACATTGTCATTAGTTGTCAAAATACACAGTTTTGGTTTGTAAGTACAGCAATCGAGGGTGGGTCTGATCAAATCCAATTCATATCCTGAATAGTGAAATCACTTCAGAAAATACAATACTCCAGGTCGATCTCATTCAATCCAATCCACATCATCAGCTGTCTGGGCATTTACTCCAGTGGTAAAATCGATTGCGGGCTCCCGCGTCCTTTTTCTATACGGATGGCAGAGATGGCAGGACTTCTAAATGGTCTGACCACTTGTGCGTCTTGCAGCCGTTCGGGTTATTGATGTGGCGCTGTGGCCCCGCCGCGGTGGTCTAGTAGCTAAGACACTCGGCTGCGGCAACTGCATTTTCGAAGAAGGCGAAAATGCTGTAGGCCCATCTGCTCAAATTTGGGTACATGTTAAAGAACCCTAGGTGGTCGAAATTTCCAGAGTCCTCCACTACGGCGTCTCTCATAATCATATGGTAGTTTTGGGACGTTGAACTCCACTTATCAATCGATGCGGCGCTGCGTCCTCTCCCAGTGAAGGGAGAGGGGAGCGCAGTTTCGCATAGCCACATGCCCTCGCTCTCTGTGTAAGGAAAGGGCGCAGCATGGCGTCAAAAGCTATGCGCTGAGTCGCTACGCGCATGTGTGGTCAGGCTTCAAGTTTCTTAGCAGCTTTGGCTGCATTGCTGCACTATCGCAAGCTCGCTCAAACTTTCAGCTGCGGTTATTTGTAACTCATGTGTTCTTTTGGTTTTCCAAACGTTGAACAGCCAACTTGCTCACTTCCCGTCTCAAAGGTCTTATTTTGGCCAGATAGTATACATATTTTTTCATTTTTATTGCACGTGTTGAATAAATTTTGAGCGCATGTGGTAAACATGTTTGCTGACTTTATATGAGTGCCTGATTTTTCTTTAACACTTGAGGGTTTGCATCCAGCGAAGACATAACTCAAGCAGTCTGCCACAAGTGCAAAGAGTTGGGGCGTTTGGCAGCGGTATATTTTTCGCATACCAAGTCGCTAAGGACTCAATCCTCGCTCACCCTTAGTGCTGAAGAGCCACAGGTCCTACACAGTCTGTGCAGAACACTAGAAGGTTCGCAACAACTGTGCCCATTTTGCACGGCGACCATGCACTGGTTGGAAAGTCGCATTAATTTCCAAAGACATTACGGGATTGAATCCCTGCTGTGGTGAATGAATTTTCGATCGAAGCGAAAATGTGGTAGGCCCATGTGCTCAGATTTAGGTGCACTATAAAGAACCCCAGTTGGTCGAAATTTCCGGAGCCTTCCACTACGGCATGTCCCATAATCGTATGACAGTGTAGGGACATTAAAGACCACATGTCAATAGATTTGCAAAAACATTCTTTTCTCTACAATGCTGTTGCCATAGACCAACCTACTTCTGTCTGTTGTCTGACGGGGTACAGCTCTACCGGTTGGGTCGGCCCTTCTGAAAATATCTATTGGCCCTATCTCTGGTGTGGTGGAGACAGCAGTTTTGGAAAACAACACTCTTCCTCTTGGGTGAAGACTGGTTTGCGCCAGTGCAAGCTCACTTGGCCTTTCAGCCACCACGGCCTATTCAAATACAACACCCAGCCACGGGTGTAACTCTCCTGGCCACTCAGTGTCTCGTCCCGCAAATGGCCAATGCTGCCATTTTAGCCCATTCAAAGTATTGCCTGCCGTCAAAACCACCACAAGACTGACTACAATGAGAGCTATTACCGATGATGAAAGAGCCTCGTTGGCAAGCTTTTGCCTCAAGCACATTGCCACTGGACTGAACCTCTGCTGTAGTCACAAGGCTGCAGTACTGTGCTTGTAACTATCCACCCTGACCTGCCAACAACCAACTCGGGCTCTGAGCTCTCCCCTGAACATAAATAGGTCATTGCTGGCATTCTGGCTAGGAATAATGCACTGTTTTCTCGTGATGAAGTGCCCAATCAACAAGCAGCCAAAATATTGCATAGGCCATTGTTTGGGCTTGATTACATGGCCGAACCTGGACTGCTTGAACCTGCTCAAATGACAACGCCTCTGGAGCCTACAAAATCTATCAACATTGGGGTAAATCAGAAGAGCAAACCAGGGTCGGAGAAGTTTGAAACAATTATCCCATACCACCAGAAACTCAAGCTATAGGACACTTGAACAGAGCATTCTATCGTACTCTTTGCTGAAGCCTAAAGAACAGCACGTAAAGTGTATAAAAGAAGTGTCGAGGCTGCACAGATGCTGTCATATACTTCCTGGCGGCCCTGTTATATTTCTTGGAGGTGGTAGATTCTTTTGACGGCAAGAATAGAAGTGGTGGATATGCGGTTACCATTAGAAAACAGTTTTTATGGCAATCACTGCATGCAACATGCTCATTAAGGTTTGCCCTATTGCTACAGTTGTGCATGTTTTAAACCTTCTTTGTGAATAGCAACAGATGTAGCTGTGGTTGGAAGGCTAGAGACCACTGTCGGAGGAGTCTGTAAACACTTTGTCACAGACTCTTTTGCCACTGTGTCATGAGGGCACGTGCTGGGTACAAGATTGGCCGAAAAAAGGCTCGTGACATCATGGAAAATGAGGTATGCTTGGAAGCTGCGAAGGTCGGGAGGGTCAGGGACAAACGCAGTAGAGCCGCCTGGTTCTAAAGGATGTTGGCGTAAGAGGCCTGGAAGTGGCCGTCAACCTTGGAGGTGTCGATTGAGGCTGCCCTGACTTGCCGCAACCTGGCACAGCAGTTCCTGGGGGACTACAGCTCTTCCCCTTCGAACCAAAACGGATGTGGCCTGCACCAGTCATCACAGTGCGTCATCAATGAGGTTATGAACGAGTTGGGTTTCGCCAAGCGTGCCGAAGGTGACAAATAAGACAGGGACACTGGCAATGCAGACGAATGAATCGTCAAGCGGACGTGTGCTGATGACGGTGAGGGGGTACCATTTTTGTTGTAGCTTCGGAAGTGGCATCGGAAGAGTAAGACTGTTCTACTTTTGCGGGAGTGCATGTGAGTAGCCACCGAGACGCCACCTTGGCCAGGGAGAGATTATGGCTTGGGACTGAACTTGACGTTGATAAGTCTTAGTTACGGTGTCGCTGTATAGCCGATTATTGTGTATGCACATGCTTCTTTTTGGGAGTGAATTCTGAGTGTCAGATTACTGTTTGCCATTTTGTTTAGTACTAAAATGGGTTTGCTGTGTTGCCTCCAACTTGTGTCTTTATCCTAACTCCATCTACAGCAAGGGCTCCTGAGATAAGTTCGTGGCATTAAATTGGCGAGCTTGTGTTGAAATTTTTTCCTTGTGTGACCCAGTCACGTTATGGTTGGGGGTTGCAAGGATAGATTTAGAGAAGATACTGAGAGTCATGCAGGAGCAAAAGATAAGCAAGGAAGAAGGTCTTAAGTTTATTAAAAACGAAAAGGACCGCATTCAAAAAGAGTGGTAGAATGAGATGGAGAAGCATAAAGCTAGGCGCGAAGCAAAGCACGCAGTAACGTTTTTTTTTTTACGGATACTGTCAGTTCTCATCCGGACCAAGACAGGAGTGGTAACAATACATCAACATACAGCAAGCAGTCAACGGAACAATAGGATGTAGTGATACAGTGATATATGCCCTATTGGTGAAAATAGTCAGACAAAAGTGCAGAAAACTGATCACGAGTCCCTGCGTTTACAATGTTTGCAGGGAGACAATTCCAGTCACGTGCGGTCGAAAGGAAAAATCAGTATTTGTAGCAATTCTTGTGAAATATATTTTTCTTAATGTGCCTACTATGTTTGTTTTGCACTATGTGGGTTTTAGATTAATTTGTGTAGCGAGACTTATCAACAAGTAGCAGGTCATTAGTGATTAAGTAGAAAAAGCTAAGTCGTTTCTCCTTCCTTCTAACGTTAAGTAGGGGCAGGTTTGCCCTCGTGCAAAGTGGTGTTATGGCGTCTTGCCGACCGCATCGGGAATAAATAAACCGCAATGCACGTCATTGAACTTGCTCTAGTTTTGACTCTGAATCTTTCAAACACGGATCCCACACTTCAGATGCATATTCTAATATTGGATGCACGAGCAATTTATAAGCAGTCAATTTTGTGGCTGGAGAAGCCAGTATAAGGACACGTTCAATATAACCTAATCTTTGGTTGGCTTTCCGTACTACTTTTTTAATGTGCGGTGTCAAACTAAAGTCAGATGTTATTAAAATTCCGAGACATTTGTACTCTGTTATGCAATGAAGTGGTTCTCCTTGTAGAGTGTATGTGAATGACGGAGGTTCATGTTTGTATGTGATGGTCATACATACTGTCTTTGCTGGGTTAAGAGACATCTGCCACATGTTGCAGCATTGTTGAAATTTTCCTCAGAAGTTACTTAATAGATTTCACCTCTGTATATATGTCACAGTCATCTGAGAATAACCTTGCTGTAACTGTGGCCGATTCTTCGATCAGCAAACGTGGTTGCTTGGGCGAGTTGGTACGACATGATTCACTTAAAAAACAGCGCCAATAACGAGGGACGATTGCGTTATCATTAAAAGAAATAGATTTTCTTCGGAACGTTAGCACACGTGTTGTTCATGGTGCGTTGTGGAGATGACTACGTGGTTGTTAGGTGGATTCTGTTTTGTTTGTTTTGTATTTTTCTCTTTTTTTGTCAGATGCTGCCCAAGTATATATTGTACGTGAAATTTTCCTAAGAAGTTACTTAATAGATTTCACCTCTGTATATATGTCACAGTCATCTGAGAATAACCTTGCTGTAACTGTGGCCCATTCTTCGATCAGCTAACGTGGTTGCTTGGGCGAGTTGGTACGACATGATTCACTTGAAAAACAGCGCCAATAACGAGGGACGATTGCGTTATCACTAAAAGAAATAGATTTTCTTCGGAACGTTAGCACACGTGTTGTTCATGGTGCGTTGTGGAGATGACTACGTGGTTGTTAGGTGGATTCTGTTTTGTTTGTTTTGTATATTTCTCTTTTTTTGTCAGATGCTGCCCAAGTATATATTGTGCGGTTCTAGCAAATAAATCTTGTTGTAAGTCAGTGCCGCTGTCTGTCTCCTTCTTTCTCTCGTCCCTCGTTATTGGCGCTGTTTTTTAAGTGAAGCTTCAATCAGGTCGTTAATGTATACCAGAAACAACACAGGCCCAAGAACTGAACACTGAGGTACCCCTGATCTCATATCACAGACCCCGGACTTATTTTCATCAATACCAATGAACTGTCGGCGATCAGTAAGAAAGCCGTCCACCCATTTGACTACATCTGTATCTCCTAAAATAGCCTTTAATTTATTAAACAATTTTCTATGATTAACCTTATCGAAGGCCTTTTTTAAGTTGAGAAAGATCAGATCTATTTGTCTCTTGCCATCAATAACTTTACTAAAACCATGAACACTTTCCAGTAATTGTGTAATAATTGAAAAACTCTCGCGAAACTCGTGTTGATAGTTACTAAGAATTTTGTTCTGTAACAAAATAGCCGAATGTACTTAGAAACAATATGTTCTAACACTTTACAGCAGCCTGACGTTAGCGCAATGGGCCTGAAATTGGCAGTAGACGTGGTGTCACCGTCTTTAAAAACAGATATAACTTTACTCATTTTCCATTCTTCAGTAAGCGTGCCCTATCGTAGTGACTTCATGAAGATAATGAAGAGATACTTCGCAGTCCATTCAGCATACCTTTTTAAAAACAAATTTGGTATCTCATCAGGACCCACCGATTTCTTTGTATTTAGGTTCAGCAGCAAATTTAATACTCCTTCATATGTTAACCACAATTCCTCTGCAACTGGAAGCTGTTGGTGTACTTCGAATTTTGACTGCTTTCCATCATCATTGGTGAAGACACTAGCAAAACAAGTCGCTCGAGAAAAACAGGAACTCGAGCGCAAACTGCGATTGACACAAAGGATGCATTAGATCGGATGAGGTAAGTCCTGCCGTTGTTTGACAGAGCCAAGTTAGTGTGTCTGATTTACAAAGTTCAGGTTCGGTTGAACCAAAGGGCAATGAGCAGGCGTGTTACTCAAATGAGACGAGCTTTGTTAGTGATAAAATGAAGGGAGTGAGCTCGGACGCCGCAGATGATGGTAACAAGGCACTGGTTAAAGAAGTGTATGCTGTTGTTGTTGAAGAGGGCACGGAGAAAGAGAATGCGATGTCTCCAGATAATTCAGAGGCAGGGCACACGGTTTCATTGATGAGCCTGTATATTGAAGAAAGAAGCATGTTGAAATTGTGAGAGAAAACACGAGAGAGGAGTACGACGAAAGCAGTACCTCAGACGCACATGGTTGAGCGCGAGAAAGCAAAAGAGACGCTGACAGCTGCAAAGGTTACCGAAAACTCAATGCAGTTACCAGGACGCAAGAAAGGTTGCCGATAGACGCACAAGAGCAAAAGGAAAGAATACTGCGGGGACGTCTAAAGTAGGTTTTTCGTATTTGGAAGCAGATAGGGTGGTTAAAAATGGAACGCAGCCTGGGAAAAGGAGTTTGAGAAAGCATCAATTGAACGGAAATAGTGGGATCTGCTGCAGCAAGTATTTGAAAGGGTGGGTAATAGTCGCAGGAAGAAGTTGAGCACGACATGAAATGTGAAGAAACATAGGTTTAAGTGTAATGTAGAAATTGTCTGCTCCTCCGGAAGAATGTAAATTCTAGGCAATTGAAAATGTTTTAGCTAAACGGATAGTTGTAATAGTTAGTGCTTAGTGCTATGTGTAACTATTCTTGCGAGTGTAGCCGTAAAGTGTTAGATGAGGAACTTGTGGACATATGAGTGGTCAAGTGTAGTGTTTGTGAAAGTGTGTGATAGTTTAGTACTATGCCAAGTGAATATCGGTGAAAACATGCGGCAATAGAAGGTGACGTGCCAGGCTGCACTTGTTTGGCCACAGGTCATGACACCGACAGAAGAACAGAAGGCCGAAATCACAGAAAAGAACAAGAGTCGTTTTTTCAGAAAAATCTCTTAAAATGGATGGCCAATGTGATGACTAAGAGGGCATGAAACACGTGCCGGGCGCTGGAATGCAGCGCATGTGCACGGGACCCTGATGGTGGGAAGACGCGCCATGTTCACATACGGTGCTGGTTGAAAAAAGGCTCACGGCACGCGACCCGAGCTGTGATGAGAAATCCCAGAAGATGAGCTGGCACTGTGCTGTGGTGCTTCAAACTGCGGTCAGTAAGGTCAGCATCACTTTAGCTACGAAAGCAGTAGCTGCCCGGTTCTACACATTGTTGCGGTAAGAGCTTGAGAAGTGGCTGTCTACCTCGGAGGTCCTGAGTGAGGCTGCTCGGACTTGCCGCAACCTGGCACAGCAGTTCCTTAGGGGACTACAGCCCTTCCACTTCGAACCAGAATGTATGCGGCCCGCACCACAGTCAAGACGCCTCTGACAAGTTATGTGGAGCCTAACTGAGCCGGAGAATACAACGAAGAGCGGAACCAACCAGCAATGAGGCCAAGCGGCTGGTTCGGTAAAAGAGGACAAGGATGGTAGGAATTGGGGAAGACGCCAAGGACAGAATCCACCGATTGTTGACACAACAAGGGCACAGAGTCGACGTGGAAACCTGACTGTGGTGAAAAACATTGCCCCGGAGAGTGTGCGTCGTGCTCTGACGTAGAAGATCGGTGTTCGGGGTCGATTTATTTGTGATCGGTGTGCGGGACCAATTTAGCATTCCAGGTGCGTGGAGTTACCATGATGGTGGTAGCGGTGAAATGATGAAGCTCGCCTATGGGCGTGCTCGTGCGCGTGCCTCGTGAAAAGCTCCCGAGCAACGGGGACAGCTCGGCTAACCCCAGAGAGCAGAGAGCAAGGACAAGTTCGGGCCACGCCCCGGCTGCTCGTTCTGACCCTCCTTGTCCGGGCCTCGTCTCTGCGTTGAAGTCCTCGGGTGCCTCCTGGACTGGGCATCGCCCCACCTCACCCCCACGTTGGTCTGAAGCAACGTTCGTCACGGCCAGCTGCTGTTCTGGTCTCGGAGCGAGACGCTGTCCCAGGTCTGTTCGCGGCAGTCGGCGGTACGCTGTTCTCGGGGGTGTACAGACAAGCCCAGACGTTGACCACCGTACTGGGATGCCCCTGGCGGTTATCTTCTAGACCGGGCCCCGTCTCGGTACTAACTCCGCAAGCACAAGGCACACCGCCTCCTGACTACTAGAGAGCTCAAGGTCAAGCGCAATGTTCACGCCCCAAGAGTGGAATGCGAGTGGACGAACAAGAACATTAACTCCCTTTCGCGTAGGACCGTGAACGCGTGTATATATGTGTGAGTTTATGTTGTGTGTATCCATTTGTCCGTCTTCGTGTATATAAAAGTCTCTCGTTGTCCTCGAACGTCCTCTGTCCTCATCTGGCTAACCTGTGCCCACAGTTGCCCACAAATTTTGGCGAGCCTGCCAGGATAGATCGGCCTTACCTTCTTGCCGAGAGCCAGACGGGCGGGACAAACCGATGGATTTAGAAAAATTGCATGCGATCGGAACGGACATGGGTCAGCCAGGATCAGCACTTAACATTTTTCAGCCGAGAATTGGTCGCGCACAGGATGCCTCTTAACGTGCAAAGACTGCTTTGTATTGGAGAGGAGGTCGGGTGGTCTTGCGCCGACTTAGAGTGAATGTTGCAAGAAGACCTCGAAGAGGAACATAAGAGAATTGATTTTGAACTGCGGTACATGTGCAAAAATGACAATGAGCATGTGCGTTTGCGACAGGAAAGGGAGAAGCTGTTGTCTGAGATCAGCACAGCTATCTTGGTAATCCGAGAGATTGCAAATAAGGCAGTGCTTAATGAGGTAAATGAAAAGGACCAAGTCAATCCTCGCAAGGATGACATAGTTATTCATGATGTTGACACAAATCTGTCAGGTACACCCAAAAAAGTGTGTGTTAGAGAACGTGGTGATGTAGCTCTGGGTAAACGGTCTGCTAGTGAATGTGTTAAGCAGACATGTGATGGCATTGAAGGTGACGGAAGTATAGAGCAGCATGGCCTCTGCAGTGGTCAGCTGAAACCTCTCGGCCATACAAAGAGCCCGTCAGGCGCATCTGAGACTCTTGCTTGGGAGGCCAACGAAAAGCGAGTGGCATTGAAAAACCCTAAAACAGAGCCAGAAGATGACCATAATTCGAGCAAGAGGGGCCGGAACTCCAAGAGTAGTAGTGGAGGTAGGAACGCTGTGAGCCCAAAACATGGTACTCCGTACCATGCGGAGGCAAATGGACTTCGAGACAACCGAAAGATGTGGCGTGCTTTGGACTACGTAGCCTGGCGCTCAGACCCCGATGTTTGGATCGAACATTGTTCTATCTATGTAAACATCGGGAAGCCACCGCGGTACACAGAAGCACATAGGAAGAAAGAGCTCTGGTTCTGCGCTAGTACATGGAAGAAAAGGAGAAAGAATACAAACCTGGTTGACCGATTCTGAACTGGACTGCGACACGACAATGGACTTCGAACTGCATGCGGAACCAATTTCTCGCGCTGACATAATGTTTGCCCGACTTACTGGGCGTCGATGCTTCCAAGCTTGACTCGACGAATTCATCGTGCTGCCCGGTGCCTGTGTTCGCCGCAACGGCATGAGTGAGTGGTCGTTGGCCTAGGCATCGGGCCACGAGCGTGCGGTGCCGTGCATTCCGTGTGTGGACGCCCTTGGTACATCGTCAAAGAAAAACATTATCAACGTTGAATGTGTTCACTTTATGCGTATTGTGTCAGTTGTCTATGTCTTTCAGTTGTGCTCCGTCTTACTTGATAATGTATTTTCTGTGTTCATGGTCACGGCTCTGCGCGTCTGAGTTCCTGGGTCCACGAACAATCACAGTCACCGAGAATAATTGTCAGCTAAGTGAGACTAGCTGTACGCTTTTAATATGGCAACCAAAGAGCTGAAATGTTATTTCAAGGCACATGAAGTCGAGTTACATTTGAAAAGTGTACAGATTCTTTTAGGTGTGGCACAATCTTGTCACATATTTTTGCCTTTTTTATTATCATTTATTTTTTTCACTGTCATCCGTCGATGTGGATGGGCGATGATAAAGAATACCGCTGTCAAAGTGCGCTTTTATGCCGGTAAATCTTTGAGTGCATATTACAATGCCCTATGGTGCCGGCGAGACACTTGGACATTCCAGTCTACAACATTGGTGCAACTCGGTCTCCAACGTGTGCGTCGGAACTTCGACCCGGCAACGCACTTTAAACCGGATGAATGTCAGCAACCAAAGTGTCTATCTGACACCACCTCTACATATTTCGGCATCGTCATACTGCACGCTCTGTGAACTAGTTCAACACCAGATGCCACAGTGCATGCAACTTTCTTGAACTGGGGGGAAGATGTGGTGAAAAACATTGCCCTGGAGAGTGTGCGTCGTGCTCTGACGTAGAAGATCGGTGTTTGGGGTCGATTTATTTGTGATCGGTCTGCGGGACCAATTTAGCATTCCAGGTGCGTGGAGTTACCATGATGGTGATAGCGGTGAAATGATGAAGCTCGCCTATGGGCGTGCTCGTGCGCGTGCCTCGTGAAAAGCTCCCGAGCCACGGGGACAGCTCGGCTAACCCCAGAGAGCAGAGAGCAAGGACAAGTTCGGGCCACGCCCTGGCTGCTCGTTCTGACCCTCCGTGTCCGGGCCTCGTCTCGGCGTTGATGTCCTCGGGTGCCTCCTGGACTGGGCATCGTCCCACCTCACCCCCACGTTGGTCTAAAGCAACGTTCGTCACGGCCAGCTGCTGTTCTGGTCTCGGAGCGAGACGCTGTCCCAGGTCTGTTCGCGGCATTCGGCGGTATGCTGTTCTCGGGGGTATACAGGCAAGCCCAGGCGTTGACCACCGTACTGGGATGCCCCTGGCGGTTATCTTCTAGACCGGGCCCCGCCTCGGTACGAACTCCGCAAGCACAAGGCACACCGCCTCCTGACTACCAGAGAGCTCAAGGTCAAGCGCAACGTTCACGCCCCAAGAGTAGAATGTGAGTGGACGAACAAGAACATTAACTCCCTTTCGCGTAGGACCGTGAACGCGTGTATATATGTGTGAGTTTATGTTGTGTGTATCCATTTGTCTGTCTTCGTGTATATAAAAGTCTCTCGTTGTCCTCGAACGTCCTCTGTCCTCATCTGGCTAACCTGTGCCCACAGTTGCCCACACTGACAAACTGTAAGAATGTTTTGGCACTGAAACGCCATCTTGGGTAGATGTTAGGTAAGGTTAGAGTTGGATGCAACCTATATTGTAGTTAGTTTTGGTTTCAGTCTCTAGCAGACTGGTGCATATATATGTGGTGTTATTGAGTTAATTTATGAGTGCTTAACGCGAATTTTGTGTATTGGTTGTGTCTGTTCAGGGTATAAAGTGTGTTTGTTTTGCCACACCCGTCTCTCTCAATCCAACCCTTTGCAAGCGCTCCCGAGGTAAATCGTGACACGCTCCAGTCCCAGAAGAAGCTATAGCATGTGGAACTTTGACTAGTCGGAGCCCAAGCAATCACAATGTTTGCGGAGGCTCTCCTCAAGCGCAATCTTTGTACTTCACTGTGTGTAGACTCCATGTCAGACTAAGGGACTTGGTCATCTGAAGAGAGGTGAAATGTGAGCAACTTATTAGCAAACTTAGCGAGAACCAGCTCAACGGTCGGCCATAGTGTGCTCCCATTTTCAGAATTCGTGTGTGCGAGCAGTGATGCCATAGATGCTGACATGCTAGCCATATAAATCCTAGTCGTGTGTTTCATTAGTTCACAATGCTAAGAGTTTTTCCGACACCAGCACAAGCCTCACAGCACAACAATATTCGTGTTTTCTGGCAGTTCTCATCATGTGGTTCTGTCATCTGTTATCTGGCAGTTCTCATCATGTGGTTCTGTCATCTGTTAAAGTGTATTTTTTATATGATGTATATTGTCGACAAAAGCACTTGCGCTTGTTTCAGCGAATGCACGAGTACTCGACTGTCCTACAGCAGCCATGGTTTTTCGTGTTCCTGCTTGTGTATAAATGTGAAAATGCTGATGTCATTTGATGCCACCGTCTCAGAAAAAAAAAAGGTAAATGATTGCATTGCATAATTGTATATTGCTTGAGTTGATCCCCTCGATATAACGTTTTTTTAGAGCGGAAGTTGTATATGGCTAATAGAAACAAAAATAGTTAGCAAAAACTATCATAGTTAGGCACTTGCTGTCTTTGCATGCGATTTCTAGGTCGAGGCAAAAAGATTTTGTCACCATTTAGATCACTCAGAAATGATTAATTAACAAATATTTCAATTACTTTTGTTATTATCAATTTTAGGGCACTTTTTTATATGGCAAAGTTGGTCTATGTCACAAATTATGATGAGCCAGATTTTAAAAAATTCAAAATATCGCGCGTAGTTTTAGAGAACCATTATTGAATTTCCAGACCGCAATGCCACAGAAACCAAAGCTGAACACAACGGGTGCGCTCAAAGGGTGGTTGTCCCTGTGCTGCGTCACGCGCAAACTTCCCTTTACGTAATTCAAATTATAGCGTGTCGCAGGAGATACATTGTGTCATCCTAGCCGAGCATACAGGCCAATGGTCCTTTACGTGTGAATAGTCCTTTGCCTTCAATGCCTCATGCTCGTGATGGGCGGTGTGTGGTCCCCTGGCATGGTGCCAGCTGTTGCGTTTCCCCCTCACGTGGGAGGATAAATGAGCCTTACGAGTGCTGTAACGTGGATGGCGCCTGAACGATGCGCTAAGTGTGAGAATATGAATACATGTGAAACTGAGGCAGATTAGTCTTGATGCAATTACGTGAAGGGAAGCTCGCCCGTGACGCATTACAGATTGTGACGTAGTGTCAGTTTTGGGCCCAGGACCACTCAGCAAGGAACTGAATCGAACCACGAGCGCACAGACACACACACGAGAATATATTTACAGAGAACGTAACTATGAACGAGTAACACTTAAAGTAGTAGAAACACGCAGTCTATAGCTGTACTCAATGTCTCTCTAAATTAGAAAATTCTCGTTGTGTTTTGATGTGGCTTGCGGGTCGCCAGCGCCGATCGCTCGTGGGCTGTGCGCCGTCTGGCTCGTTGCCATCCTCAACGTGCGTCGGACCACGCCATGACACGGTCTTATGCCGCAACAGCAGCAGTCGGTAGCTGATTGGTAGCTCCGCAGCAGCTCTCCGCCACCACGCTCGTCTCAGCAGTGCACCGGGGTCGCGCCAGCCACCCGGAACGGCAGCAGGAACATCAGGCCCGCCGCAACCAAAACCCGTAGCCACTCTGGACGGCAGCCAGCACCGCGGAACCTCGACTGGTCTCTGGGCCAGTCGCCCAGCCGGAGTACAGGCCTCGTTCACAGGATGTCCAGCTGTCCGGAATGGCAGCCAGAATAGCAGTGGATCGCCTGGTCCCTGGGCCAGTTGCCCAGCTAAAGTCCAGGAACGGTAGAGCGCCTAGATGCCGTTGTCTAGTTCCCCGGACAGGACGTCCAGCCGAGAACTGACTCCTTGCACGCGCTGCCTTGAAACACCGCACGCACCACGTGCAAACTTCGTTTTCCTCGTCGCCCCCGCACGGCGAACACTGAATTCTTTTTTTTTTCTGCGCCTCTGTATCATGACAACCCCCGTTTAAGAAAGTTGTTTACAACTTTTATGACGTGAGGAAGAGGCGGAAAAAATGTCACAAAGTTCAGTTGTACGTTCACAGCACTCCAGAAGTTTACATAACATAGTTCAATACATATCCATTACACACAGCTCAGGTAATCTGCTCCGACATTATCCGACCCTTTTATGTAAGAGACTTAAAATGAGTACTCTTGTAAGAGTAGGCTCCATCGCAAAACTCGATTGTTTAGGTGTTAAGCGGATTGCAAGTATTGCAAAGGCTGGTGGTCGGATTGTACGACAAATTGTTGCCGTAGAAATACAAATGGAATTTTTCACCGCCCAGACAAGTGCCAAGCATTCCCGTTCGATGCTGGAATACCGGGTTTCTCGAGGCAATAGGTTGCGGCTCGCGTAGGCAACAGGATGCAAAACCTGTTCCTCTCCTACCTGCAGCAGTACAGCACCAAGGCTAGTGGTCGAGGCGTCGGTGCGGAGAACAAATTCCTTTGTCATGTTGGGTGCTTGTAGAATGGGAGTATCTCCAAGCTTGTTCTTCAAAATAGTGAAAGCTTCTTCCTGAGAAGGTCCCCACGCGATGGTATTGCTCTGCCCTTTCTGTGTGAGGTCGGTCAAAGGCTTGGTGATCTCAGCGTAGTTTGCGATAAATTTCCTGAAATAGCCCGTTAGACACAGGAAAAACTGCAGGGCTTTCTTCGTCTTTGGCCTTGTAGTTGCGGGTATCTTATCAAGGGCTTTCAGGAGTGGGTCTTGCGACGCACAATGTGCACTTGGTTCAAGCTTGTCTGCACTGTTTTACAGATTGCCGCTTGCACCGAATCCAGCAGTCGTCTTCAGGAATCCGCTTCTGCGCATGATCGTGTATCGACACCCTTCAAGCAGCTGCTCGTCCCCCCCGAATCAGATGGTCTGATACGGGATTCGCATCATCTATGGACTGAGTCACCCGACTTGCGTGAACTTGGGAGCCCATCTGCGCATGGTTTGCTACCTCAGCGTCTCCAGCTGGCCACTTCTGGCCTGCTGTAAAGCTGACAGTGAATGCTACGCTCATCAGTGGGTCTTGCGCCGGCACAGTGTGCACTTGGTTCAAGCTTGTCTGCACTGTCTTACAGATTGCCGCTTGCACCGAATCCAGCAGTCGTCTTCAGGAATCCGCCTCTGCGCATGATCGTGTATCGACGCCCTTCAAGCAGCTGCTCATTCCCCCCGAATCAGATGGTCTGATACGGGATTCGTATCATCTATGAACCGAGTCACCCGACTTGCGTGACTTGGACACTTGGGAGCCCATCTGCGCATGGTGTGCTAGCTCAGCGTCCCCAGCTGGGCACTTCTGGCCTGCTATAAAGCCGACAGTGAATGCTACACTCATCAGTGGGTCTTGCAGCGGCACAATGTGCACTTGGTTCAAGCTTGTCTGCACTGTCTTACAGATTGCCGCTTGCACCGAACCCAGCAGTCGTCTTCAGGAATCCGCTTCTGCGCATGATCGTGTATCGACACCCTTCAAGCAGCTGCTCTTCCCCCCCCCCCCCCCCCCCCCGGATCGGATGGTCTGATACGGGATTCGTATCATCTATGGACTGAGTCACCCGACTTGCGTGACTTGGACACTTGGGAGCCCATCTGCGCATGGTGTGCTACCTCAGCGTTCCCAGCTGGCCACTTCTGGCCTGCTATAAAGCCGACAGTGAATGCTACGCTCATCAGTGGGTCTTGCGGCGGCACAATGTGCACTTGGTTCAAGTTTGTTTGCACTGTCTTACAGGTAGGGCCAAAATACGACTTTCCTTGCTATAGGAATGATGATCGATGTCTAGTGCTGCTGCCTGACTCACTTATGACGGCATTATCGTTCTTCTCTGTCAGTAGAATTTTGTTGCTATTATCCGGGGATGTTAGAGCAATCCTGGCCCTGACAAGTTAAACGAAAAACTGTCGCAGCTGCTTGAGGGACAAGAAAAAATCCGTTCTGAGCTCTCTTCGTGGACAGCCAGGTTCGCTTCCATCGAAGAAAGGCTAAATAGGCTTGAGGCCTCGGTATTATCAGCCAAGGAAGCAATTCCACGTGTTGAACAACTTGAAAAAACGGTAACTCATCTTGCTAATTTGGTATCGAAGTTAGACAACCGTTCTGATGAACTTGAAAACGGGTCCCGTAGAAATAATAATATTGTCTACGGACTGCCTGAACACCATTCTGAGTCTCCCGGCCAGCTGCTTGAATTGTTCACAAGCCTACTGTCTGATAAACTTGGTCTTGAATGTACCGACATCGAACGATGGCACAGACTTGGAGTGCGTAGAGGGGAAAAGCCCCCCCCCCTGCTATATTTAAATTTTTGGATTACAGATCTAAACTTGCTGTTTTCAAGAATGCCATAAAGTTGAAAGGAACACAAATATATGTAAACGAGGACTTCTCAGAGCGCGTTAGAAAGGTACGCAGCGCCCTTTGGAAACTTTCAGCTAACCAAAGAAAAAATACCACCTCCTCTCGTCTGCAGTATGATTCCTTGCTGATAGATAACACACGTTATGTGTTAAGCGAAGCGGGCGACTCTATCATTCAAGCCAAAAAGCAATCTTCTCAGCCTCCTGGAACCTGACTCTGCTCTGATAACTTTTCTTTAGCGAATATTAATGCCCATAGCATTCTTCACAAGATTCACGACTTTCATCACTTCGTTGCATGCTATCATCCTTCTGTAATATGCGTAACAGAAACTTGGCTTAATGAACATATCATGGACTAAGAAATTTTACCACCAGATTACAATGTTCTGAGAAAAGATAGATGTGGCCACGCGGTGGTGATGTTGCGCTCTTTGTGAAAAAAAGACATTGAATTCACTGTACTCCCCGATGTAACCAGCTGTGAATCTATTTGGTGTAAAATTAGGATTTGTGGTCTCACGCTGGCTGTCTATCGTCCACCTGATGCGGGTTTTGGTATCTTTTCTGATCTCATGGATTATATAGTCAAACAAAAATTAAATGGTTGCAAAATGTTAATCACTGGGGACTTCAATACCCCTGCCATAGACTGGAAAACTCTATCAGCACATGGCCAACAGAAGCTCACCTGTGACTATTTGAGTGACTTAACTATTTCTTTAGACCTGTCGCAAATTGTTTCTTCTGCAACCCGTGAAAGTGCAATTCTTGATCTTGTTTTCATTAATGAGCATATTAAAGAATACGGCTATCATTGTGAGATTGTCGAAGGCCTGTTGTATAAAAAAGGTGTCGTAGTTGATTTTAACTTAACGACTGTACCTAACCTTCCTTTACACCAGACTGTTGTGAACTACGAGCATGCTGATGATAACTCCATAATCGGGATACTTGCATCCTCTTTTGATAAGTTTTTAAACAGCGCCAGCCATTACCATGTCGATGTACTAGTGAACCGCTTTAATCGAATTTTTGGCCGATGTATTGCTAATTACATTCTAACAAAGTGTATAAAACGCAATCCCAAGCATCCTTGGTACACTCGCGACATTATACATCTGATTCGCCGTATCAGGCGTCTTCGTAAACATTCCAAATCTGGCAATCCAATAAAACCATCTGTGTTACCTAAACTGAAAAGTAGTTTAAAATCTGCTATGTCAAGTGCGAAAAGCTTCTATTTTAATAATACTTTGTCGTCGTTCATGAAAGACAAGCCATCAAAGTTTTGGAAAGCCATCAGTCCCCCAAGTCAGAGCTGTCCTTCCTCATTTATTATTTCCGATAAACTATGCTCGGACAATCTTAGCATTTCTGAAGCATTTAATGACTATTTTAAATCAGTGTTCACACGTGATGATGGGCGTAGTCCCACATTTTTTACTAACTCATCTCCATAACCTTTTCCAAGCATGCTAATTACTACAGCGGGCGTTGGTAGATTTGTACTCAAAATTGATACAACGAAAAGCGCCGGGCCAGATGGTATACCTAATATGTTTTTGAAACGTTATTCTGAATGGACCTCTCGGTATTTATCAATAATTTTTTCAAAGTCTGTTGAGTCGTCTACTGTCCCATTACTCTGGAAGTGCACCAAGGTCATTCCCATACATAAGGATGGCAATAAACAGGTGGTGTGCAACTATAGGCCAATTTCATTAATATCAACGTCCTGTAAATTATAGGAACACATCATCAATAAATAGATCATCGAGTACTTGTCTGAACAGAATATTCTCTCACGTGCTCAACATGGCTTTTGTCCTGGCTTTTCGACGGTGACAGAATTATTAGAATTCTCCCACGATATTGCATCCACACTTAATGCCAGTGGACAGCTTGATGCCATCTTCATGTTACAGTACAGTATGCAGTATTACAGTATAACAGTATGCCATAATAAGCTTCTCATTAAAATCACGGAACTAATTCATGACACTAAACTTACAGACTGGATACAGGACTATCCGAGCTCAAGAACACAATTTGTTGCAATTAATCCTGCTCACTCATCTCAGGTCAGCGTCACATCCGGTGTACCACAAGGATCGGTACTGGGTCCATTACTCTTCATCATCTATATAAACGACGTCGTTAAAAGAACTGCTGGGACTTTTGTGAAATTGAGAGTTTATGCCGATGACTGTGTCATATATTCTGATGTGACTAGCACTCAAGATCAGTTGCAGTTAAATAAGTTTTCGACCGTTTTTTGCGAGTGGAGTAAGACATGGCAGATGTCACTGAACATCAAAAAAAAAAAAGTCTCAATGGCTTTCTCAGATAAAAAGCATCCGTTAATGTTTTCATATTTTAGTTGTAACCACAAGCACGAAAGTCTAGATACTTTCAAATACCTCGGTGTTACTCTCACCCCGGACTTGAAATGGCATGCCCACATTCTGAATATATGAAATAAGGCGTTAAGAAAGCTGGGTTACCTAAGAGAAACCTTCGAGATGCAACTAGGGAATGTAAACTGATAGCATACAGATCTCTATAAGGCCTCTCCTAGAGTATGCATCTGTCGTATTGGCACCGCATCATGCCAATGACATAAATATGCTTGATTCTATTCAGAAAAAAGCCATCAGATTTATATGTAAGCGTTATGATCGCCTTTTTTCACCTACGATATATGCTAATGAATCACAGCTAAAAGTTTGGCTCTCCGACACACTTGTGACCGTCTTGTCCTGTTGCATAAGATCGCTCATGGGGAAACATTTATTGATGCACCCATTACCTTGACTAACCCTTCTTCTCGAATCACAAGGAGAAGTCACCACCTTAACATAGCTCCTTTGAAGTAATCCATTGATTGCTTCAAGTTTTCTTTTTTTCCTCACACTATTGATACTTAGAATGGTCTCCCGGGCTCCCTGCGCGAGCTGTCAAACGATGAATTCGTTGAACAATTGCCAAACTTTCTTTACTGATCAGCTGTGTATACTTTCTTGATGTTCGGCCCATTCAGTGTGTATCCTTCAGTGTGTATACTTCAGTGTGTATACTCAATGTGTATACTTTATTTGTGTCATATTTAATGCGACTAAATGTGATTTAGTGTGACTAAATGTATTGTACTTTATCTTGTGTTGTACTCACTCCTACAATATCTTGCTGTGCAAGATTGCAGTATTTGTAAATAAAAAAAAAAGAGAGGTTCAACTTTACCGTCTCCGATTCGATGGCCAAGAAAACAGATGGTTTGCTCTCCTATCTCACACTTACTTGGCTTGATGGTTAAATTGGCGCGTTATATTCGATCAAATACACGCCGTAGAGTGACCAAATGTTCAGGCCACGTGTTTGTAGCAATGACTACATCGTCAAAATAGTGAAAACATTTTCTAGATTACCTAGAACAGCTCGCATGAGGCGTGCGAAAACAGCCGGAGCTGTCTTTGTGCCAAAGGGCATGAACACAAAATGGTATAGTCCAGATATACTGGAAAAGGCTGTTTTTTTCCGGCTGTCCACAGCCATGGGCACTTGCCAGTAGCCCTTGGTCAAGTCAAATTTTGAGAAGAATTTGCATTGACCAGCAAGGGCAAGAACCACGTCTATACGCGGTATTGGTTCACTGTCCGCAATCAAGATCTTATTTAGCTCTCTGAAGTCGATGCATAAATGAATCGTGTTGTCAGGTTTTTTGACAACTACGATGGGAGCATGGTATGGTGACTGCGACCTTTCAATTATGCCCAACTTAGCATTTCTTGGACTTCTTTCTCGACGCTTTCCCACAGAGCTAGTGGGGTGGGATACTGCGGAACATGTATAGGTTTATTGGATGCCAAGCGTAGTGGGCCAATCTACTAGGTCAGTCTTTCCTGGACGGTCCGAAAAGATCATCTCAAATTCTTTGAATAAATCAAGCACATCAGAACGCTGTTCAATGTACAAATTCTCTGATAATTTCACATCATCCGCAGTCTGTGTGCGAAATAAGCTAAGGTAAGGAATCTCATGTGAGCTTTCTTCGCTTGACATTTCTCGTTCGCTACCAGTGGCCTTTCAACTTCGGTTATGACCGACACCTGCTGCCCTGGTAAAGGTTCGCATTCCTCGTACTTTTTGAGCATGTTAATGTGGAAAATTTTTCTTTTTCTACTTATCGCAAGAACGTAGTCGACCTCATTCTTGCGTTCGACGACTTCAAATGGCCTTTTCCATTGCAGGAGCAGTTTGTTAGTATCTGTCGGCAAAAGAAGTAACACTTTATCCCCAACGTTTAGCTTTCAAGGACGGCTTTTGCGGTCGTAGTAAGTCTTTTGTTTTGCGCCTGCTCTTTCCGATTCATCATGCGCAAGTTTACATGTCTTTTTTCAGGCCGTTTCGAAGGTCGTTCAAGTAGGCATAGGCAGTGCGAATTTCACCGTCGATGTCTTTATTGCTCCACAGCTCCTTCAGCACCGTCAGTGGTCCTCGCACGTGACGACCGTAA